>CABEEJ010001728.1:62386-92940 GCA_901482245.1 Timema douglasi
CCCCCTCACCCCCCTCACCCCCCCCCCCCAAATAAAAAAGATGAAAAAGTATATGTCTCAAGCAAGTATATGATTGAATTTTACGAATTATTAAAGAAGAGTGGGAGGTAGAAGTATTGATGGTAAAGAGGAACAGACTGGTGGATGCAAAATCTTCCACATCATTGTATGAGTAAAATGTCACAATGTGGAGAAAACGATTGGCAGCTGAAGACAAATACATGTTCGATGTGGTGCAAGCACTCCAAGCATGCAATACTGCTATACCCCTAGGTGTATATTAAATTTTGTGGGTGCTAGCTATGCTTCCATTGATTATTATTATTATTATTATTATTATTATTATTATTATTATTAGCACCGCGTCTTACTACCCGTTCGGGTTATACGCACTTTCGCTAATGTGTAACGGTAGGGTGATTGTGAGATGAAATAAAGGACCTACAGTTTAACGTGGAATCCGAACCACGGTGGAGGCCTGACATTTCTCACATTCACAAGATGTCTTGTCAGAGGTGAAGGAAGGGTTTGGTAATCAGATAAATCTTTGCCGGGACCGAGGATTGAACCCCGGCCGCCAGCATAGAAGTCCGACACCTTACCTCTAGACCACCAGGTTACCTGCTTCCATTGGTGATCCCCAGTGATGAATGTTCATTTTCAACACTAAGGAGAATAAAAACCTAACCTTCTGAATAGCATGTCCAAAAATTGATTGAATGACCTTGTAGCTTTCAACGTTCTTCAAGACCTCTCCATAAGGGCAAATAAAATTGTAAGATCATTTTGTGAAATGTAATCGATGTTTGCAATTATCATGAGCCATTATTTTCCTAAAACTCTTTGAGTTAAAATTTTTCAGAACATTTCTGATTTACTTTAAATATGAAATGATTGTGTGTGGGTTTTTTTTTTGCTTACATTTTTTATCATATCAATAAAATAAAAATATTTAAATTATTTTTTATTTCTAAGGAAACATCTCACTAATATTTTGTCACCATAACTATATCACAAATTAGTTTATTATATCGTTAACCATAAAAAAACACATTGATTATTGACCCCCTCCCCCTTTTACAAAAATCCTGCCTACGGCCCTGTTGACTATCCATAATGTTAAATAATAATATTTATTAGTTAGTTAATTAGTAAGCCTTCAATGAATGAGAATTCTGTATTAACTATTATCCTTTCACTTAATAACAATCTTCATTCAAGTACCAAGTCGTGGAGACAAAATATATATTAACTAGTTTAATCTAGAATATATTAACCTTTACAGTTGTACCATATCTATAGATGCTCTCTGTGGAACATGAACAAAGTTCTGATACAAAATGTCATCTAGCATCATTTTTCACCCACACAAAAAAGTCTCCAGTATTTGAAATATTCGTTTTTATCGAGCCGTGTTCCTACCAGGCTCCTGCTTCTTCATTGAAACCCGCTCCACTTGATGAGGATGAAGCTTTTCTTCAAGACGAGCGTTTAGACTGTTTCCAAATCAACGTGGGTCCCCATCATCCTGTCAACGTCGATGACGAAGATCAAGTCATCCCGCAAGATGAACGTCTGGACTGTTATAACATCGATGTGGGTCCCCATTTTTACAACACCGAGGAGGAATTTAAAGGGATAAGTGCCATGATCTCAAAATGTAAATCGCCAGCACCAAGAGGTTCATCACAGTTCCCTTATAAAACAACAAGTACGCTAAGTAAGACAAAAGCCTACCATGACTTTAGTGAATCCTCTGTAAGGGATAAGGCTAAAGATACGGCCGGTGACTTAAACAAATTTTGTGCTCTTGGGTTTGATACAGAAGAAAGACCTGGTAGTTCCTTGAAGCCACATGTATCTTTACTTGAAGAAACTGCTCAAGGGGTAAGCATCTTTCTACAAATTTTTTTTGAAGAGTTTTGTATTTATTAAATTAGATTTTATACAGAATTCTTCTACCAATAGTGAAACCAATTAGCTCTCAATATTACTCAAGTAAAGGCTCATAATATTATTTATATTTTTAAATACTAATGATTGAAGCATTTAATTTTTATTAGAAACATAATAAGAAACAATGCAGCCATAAAGCTAATGTGCATACAAAACTAAATATGTTGAGCCTATACTTTTAAGACAATATAATAATTATTAAAATTATTATTGCTTAAAATACAGTGAAAAATTAAAAACTGAAAATGGGTTAACTTGTTCAATAGGTGACCTAACCCCAAATAACATATAATTTTATCATTATTAATAACCGCCCCCATGGTGAAGTGGTCAGTGCACCTGGCTTAGAGTCTTAAGGGTCCCGGGCTCGATTCCCGGCTTGTACCTTGGGTATTTTTCCCAAAAAGGGAATTACTCCAACGGTCACCAGAGTTAGGTTTAGTTGTTTCCACTGGTTTAGCACCCTCATACTCACCATCACCCTCATCTCATCAGGACATCGAAAGAACCTCCAAGGAAAGCATATGCAATTAGTACATTCAGACATTCCTTGGGCAATGGGTACATTAGTACTGGCTAATCTTTCTACTACTGGGCTACAATTATTTTTCTAATACAGACGCACACTATTATTATTATTATTACTATTACTATTATTATTACAATAGTTAATAATAAAATTAAGTTAGATTGAAAATATTAGGAAAACTGCATTTCTTATTGGCATTTAAAACTAACTGGTCTGCAATAGGAATTAATTAGAAAATTATTTTTGCTGTTCTTTTGATACATTAGTTAACAAACTTATCTGGCTTGTTTCCACTATAGTGAAGTGCTGTCATTCATTTAAGACTGATACCTATCACTGTAAATAAAATAAACAAATAGAGTATTTTTTTATTTATTTATGAGTATGATCTTTGGGGCTATCTCAATAATAAGTCAAATTTTCATCATTTTTCCAATACTATTGACACTCTTCTTGATTAATTTTAGAATTAAAGTTTTCTTGATGTTGGACAAGAAGTCAAATAAAAAAATAACAATATTACTATAGAAATCAAAGTAGTAAACAAGTAAAGCTTTATTGAAGCGGGTGACCTGGTGGTCTAGGGGTAAGATGACAGACTTCTGTGTTGGGAGTCTGGGGTTCAATCCTCGGTCCCGGCACAGATTTATCTGATTGCCAAACCCTTCTTTCACCTCTGAAAAGACGTGTATTAATCACAGCTTGTGAATGTGTGGAATGCCAGGCCTCCATCATGGTTCGGATCACACGTTAAACTGTAGGTCGTCCATTTTATCTCACAATCATCCTACCATTACACATTAGTGTAAGTGCATACAACCCAAACGGGTAGTAAGATGCGGTGCTATAATAGTAGTAGTAGTAATAGTAATAACAATAATAATAATGTCACTGTTAAATTCACAAATACAATGTTTATCGTCAATAATTTGAAGGGGGGGAAATCAAAACTTGATTTAAAAATGGTTATAATAATGATAATAATGTTGTTCACCAATTCATAAAAAATAATTAATAGATGATATATCTTTTGATATGATTATGTCATCATCAGTCCTGGAAAGTAAAATATAAGTTTTAACTTTACACTAATTTTTAAATCAAATTTTGATTATTTTCTTTCTTTAAACTATTGATGACAACCATTGTGTTTATTAATTTAAAAGTGACATTATTTTATTGGATCACACTATAACCTTACTTGTTAACTCCTTAAATTTTTTATCATAACATGTTTTGGGTTTTTTTTAATTTCGCTTGTTGTCAAGAAAACTTGATTACATTGCTTGCCGTCGCTTTTCAGGTCCATATCCAATGAGCATGAACAATTTTTAGCGAGATTTCTTAAAGTAAATTTAATTTAGTAAATATTTTCTTTGTGTACACTTTGTGTTTAAACATTATGTAATATGTAGCTCTGCTAAACCTAGAAGGTATTTGTAATGATCGTAGGTCCGTCTTGCTGATGAGGAGTTTTGTATCAAGTCAATAATTTATGAAACTACTCACGACACCCCTGCCGGCCCTATCCCAGAATCTGTACCCGTTTCTGAAGACTTAGACTTCAATGATAGAGTGTCGGCAGAAGACGTCGACTTTGGTTCTAACGGCAAGAGTGTACTGGAGCCTTATGTCAAACCGTGTGATTTCACCGACTCTCAAATTGAGCAATCATTCTATTCTGCTCTGTCACATCAAACACTTGGTTCCCAAGAATGTGTTTTCCCAGATTTTACAATACCTCGACCAATTCTGTTACCTACTTTACCTTCTGAAGTGAAGGATACATTGCGTGACCGGAATTTTCTTTATAGACTGAAATCAACTGAGTATTACCCTATAAAAGGTGATAACATTGTACCGGCTGATATTCGATTGATAGAACAAGTTAGAAGTGCTCCTTCACCACCACAAGGCTCATTAATACCTAAATATACAGAATCTGTTCAACTTACCGCCCCTTTTAATTATCCTGAACATTACATCACTTCGCCATCAAAAGTCAACGGTGAGTCTAAGAGAAGCATGACATCTGATTTAGGGTGCAAGGTTATCTGCTGGGATGAAACACTAGAAAAAAAGTCTCGCTTTACTCTCCAAGAGCTATCACAATGTGACATTTTGTGCTGGGGATTAGACCACGACTCGGACAATTTTGGACCAAAATTAATCCCTTCTAGAGGCCAACCCGAGTCATTCTACAAAAGCGACCAACCCAAGTCATCCTACAAAAGCGACCAAACCGAGTCATTCTACAAAAGCGACCAACCCGAGTCATTCTACAAAAGCGACCAACCCGAGTCATTCTACAAAGTTGGCCAACCCGGCTCAATTCCTGAGACGAATAAAAGGCCACGAAAAATCAGTGTGGTCATAGATGTGGCGAAACTTCCCCCATCTCCTGCAGTTGAAGATCTCGATACTGTTGAGGTAAAGAACAGTAGAGTGTGAGAGACATTTATTCTGACATGCTGATGCCAAACTCTCAACGTTCACACATGCAAATAAGATAGCAATTTGCCTTTTCTAAAGATGTTTCCCACTTTCTTTGTTTAAATATTTATTTAGGGCAAAATAAACCTATGTGGATTTTATATATATATATATATCAGTTAATTTAAATATGTGTCAGACAAACAAAACTTTAATAAAATCAATGCATCATTTTAAACAGTAATGTTTAATTCAAAAACATTAATGGTGTAGCAAGGATTCTAGTCTGTTTGTTTCACTTGCGACACTCCTCATCTCACTCTGACACATTAAAATGTGTGTGTTACAAACTCATTTTGCATATTATTCCAAAGGGAAAGAAACTAAAATCGGAACTCAAAGAATATAGCCAAAATAACATAAGATAAAAGATATTTGAACTTATTTAACTTAGTTAATGAAAACAAAACTTTTTTAACCTTAGCATATTTGTCTTTAAATCTTGTTCATATGATTCATATGCGTTATAGTCTTATAGATATACATTCCATTTTGTCTACTTTGGTGAAAGCGATTATTGGTTTTTACCATAAACTATATTCTTTTGTAGGATCCATAGATTAGTTACAATTTTTGCTAAGGAAAACTCTTATTTTTATGACCATTAAATACAGGCAAAATTTCACATGTGGGTTTTCTAGTGTACAACTAAAGGGAAGTGTGATAAACTGGAAATGTAAATAATTAAAATAGTTTAACCTGTTTTTCTTGAAAACATAGTTAAAGGTGTTTTTCTAAATTCTAAAATTCCTTCATAAATCACTCAGCATTGCCTACATAATTTTAAATTCAATAATAATTGTTTACATTTAGTGTGAAATGATTTCCCATTACAAACAATAAGGTATATTAATTAAATTACAACTATTTCCACACCTCAATCTAACAAAGAGTTAACGAAAGTTTAACTAGTGAAAGAAAAAGATAACTTATTAGAAATAATATTATATTATCTTTAAACTGACATATATTTGTTTACTCTATAGTATTGGTTAATTTATTGCTGGCTATAGATTGTTAAACAATAAATTGCTATATTCTGTTATGGTAGGTATTAAAAGGCATAAAATGATAGCAAAAATTAATTTTTTTGGACATTTGTGAATGGAAATAACATCAAAAATGCATGCATACAAAACTTAAAAATCTGCTGAACACATTTAAAAATATTTAGTCGAATATCAATTTTGACATTCTCTCACTCATTTTTCTCATAAATATCTTCAATGAAAACAGTTTTCCTTATAATATAAAAGTAGATATGTGAAACATTTGTTCAAAAGGAGATTGACATGCATGCAACATGAAACGGAATGTGTTCCTAAAAATACAGGAAAAATTTACAGGTTTTAACAATTGATTCCACCCATGAAGAACTTTACCATAGATTGTCAGCTGAAAGTGTGAATTTTGGGGATGATGGTGATTGCATCTTGGAGACATATAAAGATAACTTTATATTCACGGATGAGCAGCTTGAGGAAGCCTTTTATACTAGCTTACCAGAGGAGAAGTTAGGGTCACATGAGAGGATGTTTACAGAATGCTTCCCTCAGTACAAGCAGTTACCGGAACCCACAGTGCCACGAACACCCCCTCCTACCCCTGTTCCTCTCATATCAGAGGTTGAAAATGTGCTATCAGCTAAAGAACATCCCTTGTTGAAACTCCAACATAGCATCAACTCTAGCATGGATTGCCATATTTTGTGTTGGGATGAAGCTTTCATTGATGAACTCATGACTGCCCCTATACCTGACCTCTTCCCCTTCGAAGATGTACAGTCAGACTTTGAGTGCAAAGTCCTCTGCTGGGCAGAAGAGTCTCTTGAGTCGAAAAGTTCCTTGTTATCGTTGGCGAAGAGCAGTCTTGAATCTTTGAAAAGCATCTCCTCAGAAATCGGATGCCGCGTTGTGTGCTGGGCGGAGCGCTTGGGTGTTGTCAAGAAAAGCAAGGAGCCTGTGGGAATTGCCCCCTTGCCTTCAGCGTCCACGTGTGAGTTCCTGTGTTGGGACTACGAGGAGGAGAGTCGCGGAGCCCCCAAACCTGTGCGGCAGTTGGAGAGTTATTATTCTTGGGAGGAGGTGGAGTACGCCAGCATAACCCCGAGAGAGGGTGAGCTGCCTTTCTCTCTAGTAGAATTGTTGACAGGGTGACTTCTGTCCTTAGTAATGTGCTTGTAGGAGTGTTGTTTACAAACTTTTAAATTACAGTGGCAAGCCCAGAAATTTATTTTTTAATGTATATAAGCTATTATTTAAGAACTCTTTTTCCCCATTTGATTTTAAGGGACACTTTTAATGGGTTTAATGGTGAAGCATTTAAGTTACAAGTTATAAGTCTAGTCTTAAGATGTAGCCCATGCTTTCGTCACATTGTCAATGCTTTATATTTCAGTTGTGCTCAGGTACGAGGGGCATAGTGACAGGGTAGATAGACTATGAGAATAATCCTCTTCTAACCTTATATTTGACGGTTAAGAGAAATAAATACCAAAGGTTTATGTACTGTTGTAAGTTTATAAACAATTCCCAAAGAGATAAAACCTACAATAATGCTTAATGCATGGAGAAAATATGATTTATTTCTCTTCCCCTATTGAGACTCGCCTCACTTTGTGGGAAATTCATTTTTTATAGTTGTCATCTCTCCTTCCGGATTCCCACCCGTTTATCGCTACTCCAAGAGTATCACTATTAATTTTGAAAAGAAGCCACTCTCAAAATAGTTCTCAATTTTTTTTAATTTTTTTTTTAGATGAGGGTCTAAAATATTAATAAATCGGTACCACTCGTAATATTATGCATATAAACAAACAATTATATCGTAAACTATACTAAAAAAATATTTTAAACTTCTAAATGCTAGTTTTTTAAATTTAGATGCAATATTTCTTGAATAGTTTTGAGTATTTTTTTTACATTTGGTAACATTGTGACACACACTTTGACAAGAGTTAAAATCACGAGGGTTTTGGGAAGTTTAGGTGGAAAAGTGCGAGGGGATGTTAGTACTTGACATACGATTTCCATAAAAGATAATCAGACATGTAACTGCCTTACTAACCCGCTTTGGTGGCTGCATGGTCTAAGGCATCACTCTTGCACTAGATGAGACTGCCAATGACATAGAGGTAGTGGTTTTCCACTGTCTCTCTCTCTCTCTACATACAAATGTGGGCTCACTTCCTCTAAATTCAACCTCTTTATTTTTAACCCACTACCCTAATTAGTACAACCTGTACAACCCGAAGTAAGATCCGGTGCTAAAAAAAACTGCCCTACTACTTGTCTTAAGAACATTAATTTGTCCACATAGGCCTTAAGTAAGAATTATTTCACGCGCAAAGGTCACAATTCATTACAGGTTTCATCATAGGGATTAACCGTATATTGAATGTTATTACTGGTAAAGTTCGTTCACGGTAGGAGTTTACCTGTGAAAGGCCTTTTTCCCTACCAGAGCTCTATTATATAGTAGGATATTGGTAAGAAAAAAGACCTTTCAGAGGTAAACTCCTACCGTGAATGAAGTATATCATTCATACCTCTGCCACTTTCATACGTCATTCATAAGTGAGACTTGATACAAATCAATGAAACACTATATATGACCAGACTGAGACAGATCAATGAAAGTTACAACTTGCACTAGCCCATACCAGAAGATATATTGCATTGTTAACAGTATATCTGACCTTACTGAGATAGATCCTACACTCCTAAGCTAGAACAGAATTGGTCTCTGTATGTAGGTTAAGTTGTCGATTTTGTTCTGGTTTTCCAATGAAGGGGGGGAGCTGGGTTTGATTCTCGGCAGTGTGTTAAGGATGGCTTCTCCCCCCCACATCTAAAAAATCCCTCTTTTTCTCTCTCTATCCTCCACATCCCAAACCCTTAGATTATACCATTACTAATCCATGTGTTAACTGTATTAAATAACAAAATTATTAACTATAAATTCATTGAACACACCAATAATAATCCCATACCACTATTTAGACAAAGACCACGATATTGTCATGAACTGTGTCCAAATAAGTAGCAGCTTTGACTTTTTTTTTTTGTAAAGCTTAAAGTTTTTTAGGTGTTTTATAAAATAGTTGGTATGAATGCTACTTTTAAGTTTAGTATGTTGAATGACTCATACTGAAATGAGAGATAATGTTATTGAATTCTGTTCATTTATTTCACTAGCTATATATGAAAACGTTTTCATTGCAATGATTTAAATAGGGAATTAATTGACCATATTTCAGTAATAATTATGCTATTTGTTTGTAACTTGATTCGGCGGCTGTATGGTCTAAAGAGTTACTCTCGCAATAAACTAGACTGCCGTTGACGGCGAGTTCAGTGTTTGATCACGGTCGGGTGTACTGAGGGTGGTTTTCCCCAGATGGTTTCCTACATTACCCCCCCCCCCCCCCCNNNNCCCCCCCCCTGAGCAAATGTGTGTACACTTCCTATAAATTGAACCTTTCTCATCCCTAACACATTTGAATATTTACTACATAGGCATCCAACTAAAATGAGTAGTAATATGCGTTGCTAAAAAAAGTTTTTAATTTAATGCTTCAAAATCTGAATTTTTATAACTAATTCTTTTTATGCATTTAGTCTTTGGTTTTTAATATAATATTGGAAATATTAAAACATACATGGTGGATTAAATAGCCAAGCAATTATAGTTGTTAAGTACGCTTATAAACACATCCAAATTTCCTAAATTGAAAAATTACACCAGGACACAACATTTGATTTCTGTTTCCAGGTACAAATTGTTAATCTAAAGGTGATATTTAGATTTGTTTATAATTGTACTTAACAAATAAAGTGAAGTGTATATATTTTAATCTATCATTATATGCACATTTGTACAATTATTGTACTATTGGGAGAATAAAGCCCTCCGAGTTAAATGTGGATGCGTGATATGATATCTCGCGGTCTTAATATTAATCGCTCATATGTAGCTGACGATTTACGCATGTCCATCCCAGACTTTGCCTTGAAATATGGGTTCAATTCTAGTGTCCATTTGTCATTTTCCAGAATATTAACTAGACAGCTTGATAGTCTTATATTGTTATTTTTCATGGAATAAATGAAATGTGATTTAGGTAGTATCTCCCCCCTCTTAAGGGTTAGCTAGCAATGGAGCCAGCCTCTGTGACATCATGGTCTAATGTGTTACTCTCGCAATAGTCTAGACTGGCCATATTGTGTTTGTTGCTTTGTTTGTTGTTATTTAGCATATATATAGTTCCTTATCTTATAACTTTTAAACTAATTGTACATTCCAAACAAACTTGGTAAATACCCGTGCCCTTAACATTATTTCTTGTGTTTATATTTATAATGCCACAATAAAAAATGTATATAGTCTTCCTTTAGGACCTAACGGACATATGATAGTTTTGTTCCTGCAGCTTGGGTACTAGCCCAAGCCGAGAGTGGAATGAAAAATTAATCTATACTTTAAAAAAATTATCAAATTTTGTAATGAGTGGGCAACTAACAAAATAAAAGTTTGTAGTACAAAGTTAAAAAACACAAAACACTTTAACTCAAACACATTTTTGAGGGGATGAACTAAATGGTTTTCAGACAAATCTGGTAAACAAGATAGGTATACTCTACTTATGTTAATAAATTGTGTGGGTATATTTCCATTAAAACTGTTGGGTTTAGCAGCGTTGAAGAAATAATGACTTCTGACATTTTGGTTGTGTCAAATATGGCCATCATCAGGGATGAAAGTTTCATCACTTATCCCAGTTAATGGCTTTTGTAATTACAGCTGTCAGAAGTTACTATTTACTATTTTTTCGATTTGACTCAAACCGGAAAATATTAGTTTAAATTCAAACACGAGTCGTGGAAGTCTTCAAAACAAATTTTAGTATACAGTAACTCTCAATTACCTGTGGTAATGGAGGGGATAACCCAAAATGGCGGATAATCCATATATTTAGTAAAACAAGAGATAGTAGCACATCAATTCAACCTAGTACTCAACTATCTTGATTGTGTCTATGAACACATCGTTATATTTCACGCACCAAGATAATTTAAATAAAGACTTTAAATTAATGTACATTATACTCGGCAAATACAGTATACATAATTTAAAAAGTTTGTATTAGTCCTCTACTTCATTTCAGCTGCTTCCTTTTCCCTTATCTCGCTAAATATTTTCTGTAGCATCAGCTTGTCAGAAGCCGGTACAACCCGAAAGGTCTCCCCCACGCCCTTCACACCCCACATAAACTTTTGGCCTCTCTGGCCATCATCTCTTCCCTAGGGATTTATTGAGTACAACAATAATTAGGTATTCACCATCAATGTGGCATTTAAAAAAAACATATCCCTTGCTGTAGGCGATGCCGGGGTTAAGCCACAAAGTGGATAATTCATCTGCAGATGGTTGGGAGCTTACTGTATTTAATATGTCTCTGTAGTATTTGTATTTAAGGCTTAGGATGTATTCACTAGAAACAACGTAAACTAGCTAAACAAATTCAATTATTAACTGTATATGTGTGTTTCCACATTTTTCATTCTTATTATAACTTTTGAACTAATATATATATTTCAACTTTCTTTCATTTTTCCATTTATTTGAGATATTTAACGCGCACTTTCTGAACAAACTTAAATCATTATACGTCTTATAAACCAACTTATATAGAACAGATACAACATACAGTTCTTGGCCGTTTATTAATCACTGTGAAATGGGAAACCCCACATTTTGTCTATGATAAATTTTTCTGCCATACTGGGAATCGAATCTAGGACACTTAACTCAGTAGACAAACATACTACCAAATGAGCTAAGGTGTCACACTCTTTCAACCAAACTTACTAAGACTTCCTCAAGAACAGCCTGGTTTAATTAGTTTATAGTTTTATTATGAACTTAAGTTAAGTAAATTTAAATAATGTATCCATATTGGTCTCCCAAAACATTTTCTTAAAATATATTTAAGTTGTCAACATGGTTTTTTTTTTTTGGGGGGGGGGGGNNGGGGGGGGGTAGGGCGGGGAGGTTTATAGATGTGATTAAGACTATATTGCACTTAAAATTTGTTTTTTAGGGTTAAAGTTGAAAAATTTACTGTTATCAAGAAACATGTCTTAATGTGTGGGTTACTCTTATGATATGATATCAGATATAAAAATGTTACATTCCTCAGAGCCGTCAAACTACCCTTTATTTTAATAACAATATACCATAGTATAGATAAACTTGTTTGCAACTTCCTTTTCTTATAAATTTGTTGAAAACATAAATTTCCTTACCCTTTGAAAATTTCAACTAAATTTCGTGGAACTAATTTAACATAATCTTATTTATTAATTTCTTTGTATCAAATACACATTATAAGGTAGCTTTGAAAAAATGCAAAATATTTTATTTTTTTCCCCCAGCCAAAGTTATAGAACCCGTAGTTTAATATGCCAGTGTATTACTTAACAGAGGAAGAAGAATACGATACTGAATTGTCCGATATAGATTCATATTCGGATGAGGATGAGGATGAGGATGAGGATGAAGCTGATGATGCAAGAGAAGTCGAAGAAAGTAGCCATATTTCAAAAGGCGTTTTTAAAGATGATTTAATTCAGATAACTAAAACAGACTCAAAATACATTTTTGAGTCAATTGACATTACTAAAGACATTCTATCATTTGTTCTAAACAAGTTACATATGATAAAAAACTCTGTGGATGGGGATGGAAGAGAGGAAACAGAATCATCAATCGACTCTTTGGTTGAGGTTTCATCAAGTGAAGATCCAAACGAAATATCAAAAGCTATTGAATATAAAATAGGAGATCTCGATTCTTCTGCATCAAAATATAAGATTTTAAATTTGGTTGATGATATTTCTAAGAAATATAGTGGAACAATAATAATAAACGATTTTACTAAACCAAAAGAAGATATAGATAAAGTAAAAGATGATGATGATGATGATACTAAACAAGATATTGATAAAGTGGATAGGCATACCATTTTTGAAGAAAAGTCTGTTAGTTTAGTTGAGGGTGAACGAAATGATTTAAAGGAGACGGAATTAAAACAAGAAGAATATTCTGAACAGGTTGAGGAAGTAGGAGAAGAATTAGAAGAAAATTTAGAAAAGCTTGAAGAAGATATAAAAGAAATTGAAAACTTTGAAGAAACAAAAACAATAGAAAATGGTGAATCTGGTAAATTACGTTCATCAGGGGAAGATATTTATAACCAAATTATTTTGGGGGTGATTGCCAACGTTGTTTCTGATGAGCTCCTTGAGAAAACCTCAGAGGATTTATCAGAGATAAAAACAAATGTTGAAAGAGAAATATTTGAAATGAAAAAAGATGACGATAAAGAAAAGAAAGAAAAATTAAAAGACGTGGAACATTTGGATGAAAATAAGTTAATTGAAAAAGATTCAGGCAAGCAATTTAATATTGAAACACGTAAAGAATTGTTAATAGTGGATAAAGATTCTGAAGACAAAGTGAAAATAGATTCGAAACTAATTGTGGAAACGCTAGATAAAGAAAGTGAAGAGGAGGAAGTAATAGAACTAGCTTTATCAGACGCAGATACTTCGGAAACTACTAAGCCGACTATGGTTGACAACATTCCTTCAGATGAATCCCCTAATGGTGACCCAAAAGAGATATCTGTAGCAGATACTAAAGCGGAAGGACCTGAAGATTTTACAAGGCATATTCTTCTGGAACTTTTCAAAGGCATTGGAATTGTTCAGGAAGAAGTTAAAGTAGTCAAGGAGTCAGACAAATTAACTACAGCTGAGCCAGTTGAACAGTTCAAAACTGAAAGTTCTAGCAGTATATTAAAACCTGATGCCACAAAAAATAATCAAGAAGTATCAAATGATACTCCCGTTGAAACAGATTGTGTTTATATAACAAAATCAATTTTGTTAGAAATTATCGAGAAAAGTTCTGCTCTCAAGAAAAATGAAATTGTCGAAGAAAAAGATATTGATGGGCAGACGGAAGATATTTCTCAAGATATTGCACAAAAACTGCTTCATTTGGTGCTGGAACAGCTTGATATTGATTCGAAGGAAGTAATCCCTCAAATGATCATCGAGAAGCCAGAGAGAGTATCAGAGATAGTAGAAGTGACTTATGCTAAGGACAAGGGCATTGAAGGTGGTCAAGAAATTTCAGAAGTTCCGAAAAGGGTTGTGAGCAAAGAAAATAAAGTACCAGAAATAATTGACTTTAAAAATGAGAACATTCCAGAAATAATTGATTCCAAAGAAAAAACAATGCCAGAAATAATTGATTCTAGAGAAAAAACAATACCAGAAATAATTGATTCTAGAGAAAAAACAATACCAGAAATAATTGATTCTAGAGAAAAAACAATACCAGAAATAATTGATTCTAAAGAAAAAACAATACCAGAAATAATTGATTCTAAAGATAAGACAGTACCAGAAATAAGTGAAAAGAAAGCCCAAGAAATTGTTGGTCCCACTGAAGTGGAAGATCTAAAGAAATTTAAAGAACCGGTTGTAAAATATGTCCAAAAAGCAGATAAAGGATCTTTACTGGATTTGAAGAGGACTGCTCCCACTTTTGAAAAATTTGAAGTGAATACGCAAATCAAAATTAAGTTGGCTGGCACAGACACAATGACTCCAAAAAACATTATCATAAAACTAGTAAATAAGGCCGATATTCAATTTGATGAGGATAAAGCCGAGGAACTAGATGATGTTGAACAAAGACATGTTCCTGGATGTAAAGTCAACCAAGAGCCAGTGACGGTTATTGTGGATACTGAAAAAGAAAAAGAAATCAGCCAGGTGAACTATACTAAAGAGGAATTTATTGATAAAGAAAGCCAGACAGTTTTGAAATCCCCAAAAGAACTTATGTTATTCAAAGACGTTGACACACAAGCACATTTGAGTGCAAAAACTACACAAAGTGTTAAAGAAACAACTAAATCCTATGTAAACTCTATACAAAGTATTTTATCTGATAAAATTTCTCAAGATGAACGCATGGATTGTTTTGCTATTGATATTTTTCCTTGGCCAGATATTTTGCTTGGCCCTAGCTCAAATATTAATTCAATTTCATATGCCAGTGATACCCCAGCAAAAAAATATTCCTCAAACATTTCACCAGCCAAAACACTTCCTAGCAATGACCTTTCTCTGGTCACTAAAAAATCTTTTCTAGCTAAAATACTTCAAAGCGATGACATGTCTCGAGAAGCTTCTCAAGAAATTGTTTCCAGGAAATCTTTACTTGATACAACTTTCGACTTGAAATCAGCGATTATATCTCACTCACGCGTCAACATGGAAACTGCAGGGAGTCAGAGCTCCGCTATGGAATGTAAGGTGCTATGCTGGGATGAACATTCAGAGAAAACCACTCAATCCACGCTTGAGAGGGTTAACACATGTGATATACTCTGCTGGAGGTCGGAGCAGTATTATCACAAAACTTCATCATTCTCTTCTGCAAAACAAGGCACCGAAACACCGGCACCATTATATGATCCCGTTCAATATTTTAATAAGCTACTACCAGGTCAAACAAATCAGTCGCAGCAAGGTTTTTTCCCTGAAAAAATTGCCCGATTTGAGCATTCTCCCCCCAAAATTGCATTGGATTCTGAGACAAAATTGCCAGAAAAATTGAGTAACATGCCAAAACCCGTGCAAGAAAATTTTGACTTCCCTATTCCTCAATATCAAGTGTATAAAACAAAAGGGAAAGATCCCACACGCCCACTTACTTACATAAACAAAGTCTCAAACGATCAAAGTATTCAAAATAACATGGCTTCGCCGGGAATGATGTTTGAGAAGCAAAGCACATCTATAGGAAATGATGCGGCTCGAGATTTACTCCCACCCATTCCTAGGATGCAGCAGCATGTCTGCCCTTACAGTTCACTTGGTGAGTTCACCACACCCAACTTATGTAGCTTTATCGCTTTTATTGTTTGCTTGTGAAGCTTATTAGTGCTCTTAGATTATTATTATTATTTTGGATATTTGGAACACACAGATTTTGTCACAGTTTAACACAGATTATATTGTGGGCATAAACTCGAATTTATTTTTTTAAGATAACAGAATGACAAATGTCTTTCCCAAACTATATGATCGGAGTTTAGCCAAATGTATAAATCATTTACTCCAACTTGTTACACCATGACGCTATACTATAAGTGAACCACGTTGGGAATGAGCACAGTGTGACTGCTTTCATTAAATTCTTGGCCCGGTGGTGATTCCCACATTTGATTTATCACTGTGGTGTGGTTTTATTATTACCTTTTCATGCTAATATGTTTGCATTTTATTTAAAACGGTCTTCCTTGGCTTTCCTTAAAATTAAGCCATTAATAACCTCGGTGTTGAACATAAAAATTATAAAATATATAGTAAAAAAACATAAGAGCAGGATTCATTTGCAGTTCGGATGCACTGGTGGAAGTTTTTCTAAATTCTTTCTTTATCATCCTCTCTCCAGGAAAATTATAATGCATCTACTTAGAAAAAAAACTACCCTCACCCCTTTAAGGTTCAACACAATGTAAGGGAGAAATCTAATTTGTGATATTCACAAGTTATCTTACACAAAATCATCAGTTGAAACCAGGGAGCTAAACAAATTTCAGTGTGAACATTTTTATTATTTTCAATTTGAGCTTGATATATCAGACTAGTAATATTAACATTCCTATGTTTCTACTTAGACACCATTGAATCATCAATAATACATACAAATATGCTTTCTTAATTATTTTTTCAGCAATTCCTTATTTTCACTCTAATAATCAAAACCATACTGGTGAATCCCTGCCAACTACACACATATTAATCAGCTATTGGTGTTGTCATTACACATTGCCTTTTTAGTTGTGATAGCTATTATGATGATAAGACAATTTGAGTGATATTTTGAGATAAAATATTTTTACTTACAACGGTCATTAACTACCCACGATAATTTTTCACTGTATTTTAGTAAAAACACGATATTATATATGTTCAAAATTAAACTAAATAATAGTGTAGCAACATTTAATTGATCTATATTAATTATCTAGAACATTTCCAAGGTAAGTATTGTTTTGCTGTAGACCATCCAAAACAATTATAGAAACAAAAAGTTATACACAAAAAAAAGTATTTTTAATGAAGAATAACAAGATTTACATTGAAAGGTAAACCAATTTTTTTTTTAGTTTATTGTTAACCATCATATCAAGTACAACCTCTACCATAAACAAAAAAGGTGAATGTTCTTCTCAATCAACTCGATGTGTTGTGCATCCGCCAAAAGTCTTATGTTTTATGTGTATAAATTATAGAGTACAAGTAAATTGGATTTTGAGCGTGTGTATGTGTTGATTTTTGTGAAAGTATTGGACTTACCAAATAAAGCAGGGCTGTCCCCAGTGGAATAAGGGGCGGTACATTTGACACCTTGCAGATCACAGATAGTTTTAAAACATGTGCAACAATAAATACATGTCAAAATCATAGTCTACATTTTGAGACCAGGCTTACGACTTTATATTCAATAGCTATACACATCAAAAGTGGCCCTGAAATTTCAATTTGCATAATATAATCAATGTATTATATATCCCTCTAAATAAATTTCTGGGTGTGCCATTGAAAGAACAGCTTCCAGACACAAGAGGTTTTTTTTAATACTGACACGACAACTTGAACGGTTTGGAGCTTATTATTTATTTTTCTTGTATTTCCAATCATTTTCACAGAAAACAAATATTGTACTTTGAATTGTAGTTATGGTTTTAGTCTAGTCAATAAGTTGCTTTGCTTGCATTGTATTGTTAGAGAAATGAATGTACTTATTATGAAAGATAAAAAAAATCATGTTCCGTAACTTTCACATTCAATTCCATTAGCTTCCTTGATATGTTCACTCTTCATTTGCACAATCAGTATCATATATAAATGTGTATTTATCACAAACAAAATGTTTTAATATATAAGTGTCTCTTCCATCTTATCCATACTTAATCCCAAATTTACTGTGTTTGCTAGACACATTACTGCATTAATTAAGTTAATGTGAAACTTTTTTTTTATTAACTTATATGATCAAAACTAAAGGGCCATTAAATAAGTTTTGCAACATTATTGTTCCTGATCAAAAAGTGATTGAAGACACCTCAATTTGGTGTAAGAACCTTATTTCAAAGCCTTATTTTTTCATCATAGTGTTTGTAATTTTCTACATCTTTCCAACACCTTAAAACAAGGGCGTATTTTCCTTGTTGTGTGCGTCGGAGCCATGTCTTCACTTCCCTAATAACCCCATCAAAAATCCTAGACTTGATCACAAATGGTATGAAGTATTTTAGAATAAAAAGCTACAATATGTGCCTTTGAATTTACTGTTGTCCATTTCTCCATGGGCACGACCATAACCCAATGTTTCTTGCCCTGAAATACTTTGCCATCATTTTCTACGTTGGTATGGTTGCCACATATTTGGGGAACTGGTAAATGATTAATAAATTTACAAAAAACTGGAATATTTGTGAATTTGAAAGATTTAATTAATAGGCCCCTGTATATAAGAAAATACAAACTTTAGAACTAAACCCATAACCTATACGCTACCTATCCTCCCTGAAACATTGATGTGAAAATATATACAGCTGTTACACAACTCAAAGTTAAATCTGAAATGACTTTACACTAGTCAATTTTATTATTATATTAATAATAATTCAGCGATTATAGACCCTGAAGATCACATGCTGCCTTGACAAGCTGCCTCCATCTCGGTCGGTCTAGTGCCTCACTCCTCTAATGTCTGGATACCCCCAGCTGGGTTAGGTCTTTTTCCACCTCATCCTGCCACAGCAGTCTAGGTCTTCCAAGGGATTGCGTTTTTCTCAGTATTCCTTCCATCACTGTTCTGGGCATTACATCTCCTCAGGTTTGCCATATGACCAGCCCACTGGCTTCTCAAGATGCTCTTGATTCTGCACCCATCTATTGCACTGTAGACTTCTTCATTTGTTCTCTGTCTCCATTCTCTTCGACGGGCCCGAGTATTTGCTGCATCAACCTCCTCTCATAGATGTCGAGCTTGCCTCGATCGGTCTTCCTCGCTGTGCAGGTTTCAAAGCCGTAGAGTACACTAGGTCAATATTAATCCTTCTGAATAATTGCAGCATTATGTTGCATATTATTGGGTTTAAAGGCCAAAGCTGGATATACACAGTGAGGTTCACTGTGCAGATTTCCTCTTTGTAACCCGTTTGCACTTTAGCTACTATGATTTCATTGATAGAACTCTATTTCTAATGCACTTCCTTATCATAAAATGCCATTTTAAACATTTTCTGTACGAATGGATGGCATTCAGCAAAATATTCTGAAACGTTTTTTATTTTTAAAATAAGGGAAGTTCAATAATAATGCACACCAAATTTCAAGTGATTTTGATCATTTATGGCCAAGAAAAAAAATATGATTTAAAACTTAGGGCTATCCTCGTAGCTTGAGCAATGAAATAGGGTTTGTAAAAAAAATACAAATTTAAATTAATTTGTTAATGAAAGCACACAATGATCATCTTGATCCAAACATACAAGTTGATCATTTTGTCTTGATCATTGATGGAAGACATTTGTATAGGATTGTGTGTTGCATTTTTTTAATTTTAATCATGCTAGTTACTAAATGTTTAAATTGTAATCTAAAATCTTATTAAATTAAGTACTGTAATTAGTTTTGTTTACAGTCATCTCTATAGTTTTGCTTTGAATGTACAATTTCTAGAGATGGATGTTACTAAGCAAAACAAAAATTAAGGT
Source organism: Timema douglasi (assembly GCA_901482245.1). Lineage (NCBI taxonomy): Eukaryota > Metazoa > Arthropoda > Insecta > Phasmatodea > Timematidae > Timema > Timema douglasi. The sequence continues at coordinate 82,240 of CABEEJ010001728.1, forward strand.
CACAGCAATGTTTGAAACTTATAAATTATTCTTGTTCAAAGTGTATACTTCTACACTTTATTCTAAGCAATGTTTTGCATCTTTCATATCCGACAGTTGCTTACATTGATGAACTTTGTGTCTAAAATAATGTAAAAATTGTGCTTGAGTTTTTTTCTTGTTTTTTTTTCCAAACATCTGTTTTCACCATCTAACTCTACCTTCAAGCTTGAATTCTTGCTAATATTTTGTAAATATAGAAATTAAAAGCGAAAGTTTTTTGTTTTGTTTTTCTACATATCATTTGCATTGCTATTTTGTTCCTAAGCTGTTTTAAAAACTATAAATAAAAAGTTATCGCTTATTTCTGTTGGGGATAATTTAGTATTAAAAATACTATAAGCCCACTTTAATAATATATTTACCTACTAATTTCGGGATATTGATACTGTAATTAGTTTACTTTTAACTTGGTTGAAGAAAAAATGTTACTTTAAGCGAAAGAATCGAGATTTTATTCGTTAGTTAAAGTGCTTATGTTCTAATTTACTTAAATTTTCGTATAAATAGCCTTATTATAGCTAGAAAAGTTATAATAACTAGCTTAATATAGTCATATGTCAGGTCATGTGATCCACAACTATCACGGTCACTGATAAAAAATATATATATAACTGCAATAATAATATAGTAAAATGTTATCAATGTTGGCCACAAAAAAGTTTGTATTTTTAAGAAGCCCTTCCTGTAAAAATTGGACTGTATTTGTGTGGGGGATATTCTGTAGTTACATTACTTTTACTTAAGGTGTGATTCTGCGACTTAAGGTTCTTTTAAGTCACTGGCCACTAAAAAAGCTATAAAACATATTGTAATCAAATAATGATTATTGATTATATTCAGTGTTTAAGGCACATCAAAACTGATTATAATATTAAGTGTAGAATAACTTTGGATACAGACATTCCTGGACATCAAAGTGGAAGAACATTGTTAGTAAGTTAAATTTTTTTGGTTAAATTTCCTCTCCTGGTAGTTATTTTTTAACCAGATTGAAAATATAGACCTATTGGCCAAAAGTGATATTTTAATACTATTATTCTGTTAAGAGATATTTAATAATATTGTTTCCAGTATGAAGTTCATAATGTTTTTATTTAAAAACTATTCATGTCGACATGAAAACAAAGATTTTTTGTGGGTGTATAATTCTTTCATTGAATAAATTAGATGTACCACACTCTGGGGATATCAAAATGATGACAAAATCTGACCCATCACATTATTTATTTTCTTAGACATTTTAATATAGTCATATTATGTTTTCTTTGACATATTCCTACAAATCCCATCAAATAATCAATCAATCAAAAATGTAGGATTGTAAAATGTCGGTCTTCCTCCAGCGTTGGCAAGGCTTACCGGTATCCTTTTAAAAAGTGTTACAAGACACATACATCATTAGGATTAAGGTATCCCTTTTCTGTAAATTTTTAAATACAAATATATATTTTTATTTCCTATATCTGCATTAGTTTCCTTTAAATATTTATTAATTGGACAATGATTCACTCAAGCAATAACTTAGAATGTCAATCGAGGGTTGGAAAGACATTGACAGATAAGTTCAAATAAAAACAGATTGAAATTAATAGCCAGTTGGAAAATGGAGTTAGGGAAAAAAAACTACCCTAGACCCAACGTGATCTGCAGAAGGGGAGGAATTGGCTTTATTGTACTCGGCTCAGTCACATCTGTACCTGGACAATGTGACCACACTCCAAGCTGGACAACCCACCTATTCCCTACAATTTTTATGGACATTGGGAAATGTTGCACACACACACATCTAACAGCTCCTAATAGGTTTTGTATCCAATCTAATTTGTGGACAGTTTGACCTTATGTGTTCTATTTTGAGATTGGCAAAAATTAGTCCAGGGTATATTCTCGTTGTATTAAATTGATGTGATCTGCTTTGGTGGCCGCATGGTCTAAGGCTTCACTCTCGCAATCTACTAGACTGCCAATGACAGGGAGATATGTGTTCAAATCCCAGTTAGGTCTATTGAGGGTGGTTTTCCCTGAATGAATTCTCGGCCTCCTTCCATGCAAATGCAGGTAGATTACCTCTAAAATAAAATGTTTACTTCCTCACCCCTATCCTATTGTAGTAATGATCACACATGCGTACAACTTGTACAAGTAGTAAGACGCGGTGCTAAAAATAAATTAAAAATTAAATTGACCTAAATAAATGGGTAACACTGCACACCTTAGCACTGTCATCCAGTAATGTGTAACTCCATAATGTCACATTTATTGAAAGAGTTAAAGTTAATCTTGTCTAGATTAGTTAGGTTATGGTCAGCACCTTTAAATATGAAACCTAATCTAATCTTAATTCCTTATGACCCACTGGGGTTTTCAAGATCACTATTTTGGATATTTGTTTTTGTCTTAGTTTGAAATGAAATTGAACATGATGCAGTATATCTTTGTTCATTTTGAAAATATGGTGTTTAATTTTACTTTATATCTATTTAAGCTAAAAAAAACATTATCTTGCATTAATTAATTAGGAATAAGATAGGTAGAATTTTTAAAAGAAATGTAACTGAACTTGCATGGAGGGAGACAGTGGTAGTACATGAGGTAGCAAGTATTGTTATGTAATGAGGATGGAAAGGAATACATTTACCAAAGAGAATGATGGAGATTAAGTTTGTAGAGAAAAAAGACCGCAAGGAAGACCAATAAAAGAGATGAGAGGAACAGATAACAACAATTATGCAAGTGAGATGAGAATAATAGTTGAAGTAAAGAGGAAGATGGAGGCATTTTATTAAACTAACTCGGCCACAGACTGGAAACGGTTGTTGATGATGATGATGATGATGATGATGATGATGATGTTTTTCTACCTGTTCAAGCTAAACACATTTATATTGATTGATTAAGGATGAGGTAGGTAGAATTTTGAAGGAAATGTACCTGCATTTGCATTGAGGTAAAGTAGAAAACTATTTAGGGAATACTCCCTCAATATACTCAGCCGGGATTGAAACCCTGATCTCGTCACCAGAAAACGAGACTAAATGAGTCTGATATTTAGTTTGCATGTCCATTGAGGCAGGTAACTTTATAATAATAGTGTGCATCAAACAGATAGTTTATTCAGTCTCCTAGCTTGCATTCAATAGGTTTACAAATCCCTTAATCTTGAATGAATAATACCATTTGAAATTAAGCCGACATTTATATCTTCAGCTTGTTATAAAATAATTGATTTAACAAATTCTATTTGAAGGATATTTTTTTTTCATTTCTCACTTGTTTGCTAGGTGCAGGAGTCGTCTCCACCTCCAGTGCGCCCCCGTCGTCGGTTGCACAGCCCCCCACGCCATCGCGCCACGTGGTCTCATGTTACAACACACCAATGGCAATGCTAGCATCAACACACAGTCATGAGCAGGAAGTAAACAGCATCTCGGAGAAGAAGGACGCACTGCAGAAGAAACTAGAGCAGCTTGAGGAGAGAGCAGCAATTAAGGTTGGTTCATTAATTCATTTACAGAGTTTGACTTTTTGATTGCCTCACTTCTAGTCTTGAAATTTACTAGGCACAATCCACGGGGGGGAGTAAACATTGGAACACCTTTGAAAGTTTTACCATATTATCAGATCATCTATATTATTGTACTTGATGCTAAATGTTGACAAAATAATAAATAATCATAAAATTTCAATGATAGCTGTAAATAGCATAATTTGTGTATATTAATGCATTCTATATTCAGTTTACTAAATAAATCTTTCTATGTTTTATGTCTACCTTAAACTCGTCATGTTGGGGAAAATTACTGTAATTGGATGTCATTAATCAATTATTATTATTATTTAGCACCACATCTTACTACCCGTTCGGGTTATACGCTTTAAGTACTAAATACGTTAATGGATTAGGAATTAGGAAGGTTGAATTAGAGGAAGTAAACCCGCATTGGCGTGGAGAAAGAGTGGAAAACCATTTAGGAAAAACCACCCCCAGTTTACCCGACCGAGATTCGAACCTCGATCTCCCCATCCACAGCAGTTGAGCTCAACACGACTAGCGTGTTAGCCAACTACGCCACCGAGGCGGGTATTTAATCAATTAATTATTTCAGATAGCTTAAATAGGTGACGAGTACTGTACTAGCGCTAAAACGAAACCTTGGCTAGTTAGTTTTAAATATTCATTATTTTTGTGATGTTTTCAAAAAGAAATTTTACAGTCAAACAAAAAATACCTCCTCCCCCATGATGTGATTATTTTTTAGCACTGCGTCTTACTATCCTTTCAAGCTATATGCATATGTACTAATTATGCTAATGAGTTAGGGATGAGGAATGTTGGATGTAGAGGAAGTGTATCAGCATTTTTGTGGAAAGAGAGAGATTGATATTTTGGAAAAACCAACTCTCACTACACCTTACCTGGATTCGAACCCCAATCTCCCTCTCATAATAATTCTAGTCTATCGCGAGGGTGACGCCTTAGACCATGCAGCCACCGAAGCAGGTCTTGTGGTGTTAGTATCTAAGAAGGGGGGAAATCCAGATGTTCTTAGAATGAGGGCTAACCCAAAACTAGTACTAAATTTTCAGTAACAATTAATAGGTTATTTTAACCTACAGCGATGATTACATAGTTTAAGGCGTCATTCTCACAATGTAATAGATTGTTGGTTTTGGGGAAAAGGAGGTTTGAATCCCAGTCAGGTGTATTGATGATGTTTTTTCCTGCTTGGTTTTCCACGCTTTCTCTATTCAATTACAGATATGTTGACTTTAAATTCTACCTTTCGCATATTTTTCCCATTAATGTAATTTAAAAATAAATTAATGTGTATAACTTGTACAGTTAGTAGTTTATTTTTTCACCGCATTTCTCTTACTAAATTATTATTATTATCACCGCGTCTTACTACCCTTTCGGGTTATACGCACTTAGGCTGATGTATAATGGTAGGGTGATTGTGAGATAAAATGGAGGACCTACAGTTTAACGTGGAATCCGAACCACGGTGGAGGCCTGGCATTCCTCACATTCACAAGATGTTTTGTCAGAGGTGAAGGAAGGGTTTGGTAATCAGATAAATCTTTGCCGGGACCGAGGATTGAACCCCGGCCACCAGCATAAAAGTCTGACACCTTACCCCTAGACCGCCAGGTCACCGTTCTCTTACTAAAATTTATCACTAGTTAAATTAACCAACCTGATTGGTTTGACCACATGGATAATATACCTGACAGACCCAAAAAAGCTGGTATTGAATTGCTAAAAGATAAAATAATTATTTTTACCACCTCTTTTTTTCATCCCTCTAGGGAGGATTGTAAAACTCTGTTGATCTTGCAGTCTAGGGAGATGGTGGAGTTGAAGCAGACGATGTTACAACTCCAGCAACAACAAGGCTGGCAACTAACCCACAACCCACCGCCGACTACCCCCAAAGTGGAGCCCTCGCTGGAAGGGATGAAAGCCGCCTTGGACAACATGTTGGTTAAATGCCGCACCAAGGACCAGATGATCACTGCCATGGCTGATGAGCTGCAGAGGCAGCGAAGGAACAGTGCCATGGAGAGGGTCTTGACCGACGTGGCCACCGACAAAGCGAACATGGTTCCAGACTTTGACCGTGCTCGCTTACATGAGTACCTGCAGCATGTGAGTACTTTAATCTTCTCACGCTACACAAACATTGCCAGTAATTGAGAGGCGCAAACCACTCAAACATGTGTCTTTTACACCAGCGAGTCTTGCCGCAGTCACAACACATGTGCATGAAATGCAATATTTTATTATTATTTAATGATTTTCTAAACCTGTCAATTGTAATTAGGTAAGCATGTATGTTAAAGTTATCATATTAATGGAAGAAAGCTTATCTTTTTCTAGTGTACATATTTTAAATATCATTAGAGATCAGATGCCCAAATTCTCGATTTCTCGAATCCATTGTAATATCTTCAAAAAGTATCCCTAATACAATATTATGAAGACCTTAACTTCACATAATTTAAAGCAATTGATAAAAGGAATTATAAGGACTTATGTAGCTATGAGGATAACAAAATCACAAAAAAGGGTAATATTAGGGGAAGTGTATACGTATTTTTGTGAAGGGAAAGTGGAAAACCAGTACACCTGACCAAGATTCGAACACCAATCTCCCCGCCATTGGCAGTTTAGAGAGTGATGCCCTAGGCCATATGGCCACCAAAGCGGGTAATAAATGAATTCACCTTCTTCATTGGTGTACTAGCTAACTTTATATTGAGCTAAGCTGGAGAGGAAGGGAAGATCGAGGTTTGAATCTTGTTCGGGTGAACTTGGGTTGGTTCTCCTAAATGGTTTTCCACTCTCCTTCCATGCAAATGTGGGTTCACTTTCTTTATATTTAACCTTCCCAATTCCTAGTCCATTAGTGTAATTAATATGTAAGCGTACGACCTGAACGGATAGTAAGATGTGGTGCTAAATAAATGAATAAATTAATTAAATTATTTTGCGGGGGGGAAAATTCATTGCCCCAAACCACCTGAAATTTCTGGGTGACCCTGCTCAAGTTATCAGTAATTTTCTTAAATCATTGCTGAAATACTACAAATAACAAAATGTGTACATTTATTTAATTTTGTGTTTGATCATTTGAGATTGTTTTATATTGCCTGTGTTTGTGCAGCCTCGTCCACGCACTGTGCCAGAATCTGCGCAACATGAGACACCTGGTTTTCCCAAGGGTCTGACCGTGTTGCGACGCATCAATCCTAACACACTTCTGCTCGGCTGGGACCCTCCTGCACCCACAATCACCGGCATAATCGGCTATGATGTAGGTTACTTTCTTCAAGCAAATGTTATAGTTACAAACATTATGCTAGCATCTACTATATAACAACCTGTATGGTTGTGTATGCAATTGTGCCTTTTATAGCAATATTAGCTACAATATAGTCTAGAGTCTGGTGAGGATTAAGGTGCAAATAAACTTTTGAGATTATTATTTGATTCATCAAGTCGAAAAGCCTGACATGAACCTTCAAAATCATAGGTTACAAATCAGTGGTCAGGCCAGTATGTACATATGGATGTGAGACATGGGTGATGGCCAAAACAAATCAAGAGAAACTCGGATGTTTTAGTGGAAGATTTTCGAAAGGATCTTTGGACCCTATTGCAACTTGAATACAAACTTTTATCGTGATAGAACGAATATCGGGGTCAAACAGCTAAATAATAAAAATGGCATAGTCCCAGAAATCAAATCCTTACGTCTGAGATGGGCTGGTCACATCCACAGTCTTCTTAAAGATGCGCCTTTTAAGTTAATATGGGAGGAAGCACTAACCTGAAAAAGACCACTAGGACATCTGCATATAAGGTGGAGGGACGGCATCAGGGTGGAATTATCAACGATGGACCTATCCTTCCACCCAACTTAGGATGACCGAGTGAGATGGAAGCAAATGGTACAGTCTTCAAAGGCCGACCCAGGGTTGTAGTACTAGTAGTAGTCAAAGAAGAAGGTTTCAATTCACATAAGACTTTTGTAACTCTGAGTTAATGATTTAAATAGATATTGATAGCCATGAAACTCAAAAAAGAAATACAAAATTAGAAAAACAACACCAAACAAATATCAGAGCCAACCTCTAGATACAGTTTAATAATACATCAGCTGTGTGTAATATTGAAATAATACATAACCTGAAGTGGGTGCATAACATTCATTGCACTTGGTCTCTTTTGAAAGAGAAGAATGGCTTTGAATTCTGACAAAGAGCACTAGGTATTTTGCTAAGTATGGGTTTTTTTAGTGTTTTTTCCCTATGCTCTCTTCAAGTTAATGTTAGTAAATTTCCTCTTATTCATATCATCCTCATCTCTTTAGAATAAACTGTGTTGAGTATATTAATTACTCACTTCAGTGCTTGTAAAGTCTAAGGCAGCGGTTCCAACCTTTTTCCGCTTGCGTACCCCTTAGACGCCAATTTCTATGAATTATGCCCTTAATTTTTGCAAAATGTGTAATATCACTACAGTAATAATTTCTAATTTATTTGTTGCAACTGAAAATAAATGGTCTAATAATGGGATTAAAAAACATTGTAATAATAAGGTGAAATAAATGTTTACATTCAAATAGCAAAAATTACAAGAAAAATTGGCGCATTTGACTGATTAATAATAAATAAAACTATTTTAGGTTTGATATTGAAATCATTTTCTCAAGGTCAAATATGGAAGGAAAACCCGCATGCCCCTCACCATATCGCTGAGCTAGTCTCATAACTATTGACTTCTCTTTTGTCTTACTTTGCTGTCATATGGAGATCTTTCACCCACTATTCAAATATTTTTGCGTACCCCCAAATGCCATGACACATACCCCACATTGAGAATCACTGGTCTAAGATGTTACTCTCGCAATATACTGGACTGCCGATGTTGGGAAGACCAGGTTTATAATACAGGTTGGGGATACCGAGTGGTTTTTAAATAGTTTTCCCACTCTCCCTTTATGTAAATGTGGGTATATTACTATACATTTTACCTTCCTCATACAGACTCAATTAAAGTAGTTAAAAATATTTGTTTATAAGATGTACAGGTGTGTTGACAAAAATGAATAAAAAAGCTTTTATATAATGAAACTGTGAAAAACACTGTAAAATGTAAATGACAGGAAAGTAAACCTACCTGTAAAGACACAAGCAAACTTTTCTTCCATCACGTTTTCCTCTGATTTGTTCACACACATACAGAAAATATATAATATACATCAGGAGATATTTAAATTTATCCAAAATTGAGGAAAAAAAAATCTGAGTTTTATATAGCTTTCCTCTTAGATATATTATTCATGAAAGAAAGTACACTAACGATGGATAGAAACAAAATGAAAGTGAGAAGACAAACCCAGGTAACACTGCTACCACTGTATTTCATATACTCTTTGTGACCCTCCAACCACCTCATTCCCCTCCATGTAAATTAGTCAAGCAACAATCACATAAATATATCATCATCATCATCATCATCAAGTAGTTTCTAGCCTGAGGCTGGGTCAGTTTAGTAAAATGCCTCAATCTTTCTCCTTTAATAATTGTGTCTATTCTTCTCCTCTCACTTGAACACTTTGTTATCTGCTCCTCCTATCTCGTTCTTGGACCCTCTTTCGACCTTTTTCCTACATATTTCCATATCCATCATTCTCTTTGGCATGCTCTCCCTATCCATCCTCATTACATGCCCATACCATCTCATTTTTTTCCCTTTACTCTTTAAATGTACTCCCACTCTTTCCCGAATAAATTCAGTCCATATCCTATTCCTCTGTGACAGCTAACATGCTACTCACGAACTTAATTCCCATGGCCTCCACTTTTGAATTAATATATTTGTGTCTAGCTTAGACTGCTTGTAAAACTGGGGTAATTTTCATTTCTCAGTAATCACCTCCTATTTTGGTTCTGGTTCCTTCAAAATAACTGTTAATTTAGTTATATATTCTCGTTCATGTTTGAATCCTTGATTAAAACTTGCAAGATTAACCATAAGATGTCAATGTTTTAATGCTTGGGTTGAATCCAGCACTCAATCTGACTATCTCATTGGTAGACCACCAGTGTTTAAAAGACAAACTTGGAATTGGGGATATTTATTTTAAATAATACAGTGAACCAGATTTTCTGAAGCTTTCTGAGTAGACTATTTGGTTTAGCATGAGAAGGATTGACAACAAAGCTATGTTCAAATAAATTCCTAGAACTCATGTATATTCCAAGAACCAGGGTTCAAGTCTTTGTTCAAAATGAATCGATTAAAAAAATAAAATTAGGTACTAAGTTTATCACATGGTTCCTACACACAAGTCGAGCAATATTGGACAAAAAGGTAAAGGCTGCCTCTTGAAGGAAATCGATTGTTACCGCCCATTTCCTCGTCTTGGGTTTCACACTAAAAGATTATGGAGGCTGCGCTGCATATTTCACACTACATACTTATGAGTTACAATAAAATTAAACCTCGGTTATGGAATTGGGCGGTAGTACTCGAGTTTCTTCAAAATACAGCCATTATCAGGAGAAATTGTGTAAAACATATAACACAACTTCCTTAAGAGGAAGTATGTTATGTTGCGTGTTTCACACTCCCTCCTGATAAGTTTCAATATAGTGAAACCTAGGTCAGGCGATTGGGCGGTAATGATTGATTTCCTACAAAGGCATCCATTTGCTTTTTGTACATGGCTAGTGATGTAAACATATCTCAAAAAGGGGAAAGTTGCTTTCCTTATAGAGATATATAAGTATGTCATTAATTCTCCCTTTTACTTGTGCCTAAAGGACAAACACAGTAAATGAATGCATTTATTTCTGTACCTTTCTTTATATATAACATTAAGGAATATTTTTTTATGCTAGATATTCATCATATTGCAGGTGTATGTGAATGGGAATATACAGGAGAGGGTGCGCAGTGCCACCAGAAATAGAACATTACTTCATGGGTTGGACCTTACCAGGAAGATAGAAATATTGGTTTACGCTGTCACACCCAAAGGGAAGTTTGCTGATCCAGCCTTTGTGTCTTACCAAGACACTGTTGACAGACCCGGCAGGCCAACGGGTCATCTATGACAGAATGAAGTATAAACGTTCGTGAAGAGG
>CABEEJ010001728.1:92945-117048 GCA_901482245.1 Timema douglasi
GAGAAGGGGGGGGGGGGGGGGGGGGGATTTTCTCTATAATTTCGAAACATTGTGTTTATCACTTGAGAATGGTAGTATTAATTATTATTACACGGATGTGCATGTTAAATTGGTTGATAAGCATTCTTTTCATAGGGAATATTTTTGTTTGTTTACTTATTTGTAAGCCAGCTTTGGGTCAACTCTTGAGTGACTGAAAAAAATCGATCAACACAAGTTCTTTGTACAGTAAACAAACATAAACATTTGTGAGAAGATCCAAATCGATGAAAGGTATAGTGTTTTTCTATCAAGTGCCTTGTCAGTAAGAACATTTTTAACATTAAATTTATTTCCTGCTCGTGTTGCTGTTTTGTTCCTGCTCCAAGTATTCTTTACGAAACTAAGAATTTTCATGCTAAAATTATAGTCTAAATCATAAAGACAAACAATGTATTAGATTATTATATGATTTTTTATATTTCATTGTAAAGTGAAAAAAACAATTGTATATAAATAAATTTTATGTAAACTTTATTTTGCTACTCTTAATGCTTTATAATGTTGAACATATCATTAGACAAAATAAAGAGACTGACACAAGACTAGTATTAAAATAATTAGGTGTTTTATAATACAGCTTAAATATGTAAAAACAATTATAGTTAAGTTAAAGAATGCATTTTCTAGATTTGGGTAATGGACAGTTATGTTAATAATAAATTACTATGTGCCATAGTACCTCAACACACTAGCCATTAAAATTGTTTTTAATAAAGATATATAATTAAATGTTAATAACTGTTTTATTTTAAGAGATACCATAGTTTATCTCTTATCTATAAAAGGAAAACCTCTTTTCACTTTATGAAGTACATTTTGTTATATTTGTAAGAAGATACGGGAAAGGTGGATAGATATTTAAATGGTTTATCCGCCTTTCCTGTAACTTCTAAATATTTTGTTTATCTTCATAGTAATTCCATTTTAGTTGAAAAATTTATTTGAACCATATAATAAATAAAGGCAACATTTTGAAAATCACTAAAAATTTAGCTTAGTAAACCTTAATGAGTTTAGAGTCAGGCTAACTCACCTTTTATCTCATTTATAAAAAAACTCGTTTTACTGAAATATTTAATACTTTGTGTGGGAAAGATATAGTACAAACGAATAAAGTTTTCACAATTAAAAAAATACATTTATATTTTGTCCTGCTGCTGCTATAGAGAAGTTTAAATAAGAACTGCGATTTTATTTTGCTTGTAGAAACCATTTGTGTTTGTTCCTTTAATTTGATCCTATTCATCTTTCATTTACTTTGTTCCTCCTATAACTTTAAACCATAGTTAATCTTCATAAAAGAGGATTTATAATATATATTCTGCCCAAAAATACTTTTTTTTTTGTCATTGGTAACTAAATATCAGTAGTTTCAAACTAACACTAAAGAAAATAATGTAACTAACAATGTTTTTCTTGAATTAACCCTCTAAATTCATTGTGTTTGATCTATGTTTAGTTTGTAACTTGTCAACCTTCACTCTGAGTCGTTAATACTTAAAGGTGTGTGAATAGGCATGTTCACTTCAAGTTGTTTGAATCAAGTTGAATAACATCAAAATGAATGATTAGTAATAATAATAATAATAATAATAATAATAAAGCTATTTTCTGGAAAATTTATGATCATACCTAATTGGTTTTTAATGTATTTAATATATATAGCTGTACATTTATTTTACTTTTACATCCATTGCTGTTTCCAGCCTGGTTCAGTTTTTTTCTATTCAAACCATATATTTCCCACTAACGGCTTACTAGGTCTTTCATAGCTTCATACGCCTTATAATCTGACTTAAGATTAGTACAGGCACAACATCAAAAATCCCTGGCCGTTAATTAATCACTGTTAAAAGGTAAACCCACATTTCACCAATGATAAATTTCTCAGGCATGCCAGGAATTGATCCCGGGACTCTTTGCTCGGTAGAAAAATACGCTACCGACTGAACAAAGGTATCAGACCAGTTGTATAAATTATATGTTAAAATTGAATCAAATTAATTTAATTCAAATTGAGATGGAATCAAAAGTTTCAAGTACTCAGATTTTTCAAGTTTTGATTAAACATTTCTGAGACTCGTTTTTAACCACTAAAACTTGGCTCTAACTTGAATTTTAGAGTAGTTGCGCACCCCTTCAAACACTTCAACACTGTTGGCTCCATAAATTCATTGAGGAATGTACAAGTGTCTATTAAAATATGTCATCGTATGACAACACATGGCTCACAACATATCAGCAGTACATATGCCGAATAACATCTGGAGCAGGAAGAATTGTGCCCTTTCCTTGCCAATCCTTCTCTTCTCTTCTGGACCTGATGGCCCCACAACTATAATCCAAAGGTATCAGCACATCCTATATCGTTGTTTACATCACTGAACTCTACTCCAGAGTCAGGGATGAAGATTATCCACATCATCCACCCTCTCAAGCCAGCTGATGGGCTGGGAGGATTTATGGCTCTGACCGTTGATGCCGTTTGTTACCAAGTGAACCAGGGCCATGATGAGCACAGGGGCTACTCCTTCCATCCCTTCTCTTGTTTCCACTGTGCTGGTGTGGATTACCTGCAGGAATATCAGGGCTAGGTCCAAGACTTGCACGATGCCGGATTACTGTGTCCACCCCAGTCCTCTGCAGTTTCCTCTAGGAAACCTAGAATATCAAATCATCATTAATTTTGGTTCACTTTGATTTCAATCTTGTTATTTTGTCCTATGTCTTGTATATTCTAATTTTCCTATGGCCAGTATTTCTTCCTGTCGTCATAGTCCTTATCGGTCTCTTGTCTATCATCGTTTTTCTCTCTTTGTCTCAGTCAACAATTCAGTCTTTAGTCTCTTCAGATAGTCTTATTTGTGTTTGAGTGATACTAATGTCGTGACATAGTCAAAGTGCTCACATAGGACACCATTTCGGAATATGAAATACACATGTCCCTGAAGCATGTCCTTGTTGTTGTGTCCTCACTTGCGTTTTAGGATACTACCATACCACATACTCTGGTGTAGCCATTTCTACACAGCCGCATAGTCTTATCTCGGTCAGTCCTCTCCCAAAGAGAAGCGCATTGTATGATCCATGACCCGTGATGTAGTGGGTAAGTCCCTGGTTGGGGTTTCATCTACTGTTGTCAAGAGATTGTTTGCAAAGGCCATCAGTCCCACCATTCTGGGCATCAACTCTGTTTCTACTAACCCAGGCTCTAACCCACATCCCAAAATACAAGGTCACTTACTGATCCTTGAAGACATCCCTTGGTCAGTTCTTTGCTTAGTCACATTCCCAGTCATCTCAGGATCATGTGTCTCCTTCTGCCCTGGAAACTGTGGTAGTGCTAACATTACATCTGATGTCACGAAAAATCTTAAAGAATGCAGGCCACCACAAGTTTTCAAATGCTCCCAAGATGTCTACAAATATACTGACTAGCTATTTTTTAAATTGAATTTCTTTAGAAACTATTTTGAATGGTTCTTGCCTGAGCCTTTTTTCCTATTAGCCTCATTATTTAAGAGGGTGCCAAAAAGCATTCCCGCTCAGGGGCAAAATTTACCCTTTCAGAAACAAAACTAAGAATTAATTACACCCTACTTTATTAATTAAATTACTTATGAAACTAAGAATTTTTACATACCAAAATTCTAGTCTAAATAATAAAGACAAACAACATATTAGATTAATAATTTATATACTTTTAAAACTTTACAATACAGTAAAAAAAAAAAAATTGTACACAAACAAATTTTATGTAAACTTTGTTTTTCTGTTAATACTTTATTATGCTAAGCATAATCACTAGACATGATAAAGAGACTGACATGAGACTAGTATTAAAATAATCAAGTATTTTATAATACAGCTTATGTATGTACAAACAGTTACACAGTCAAGTTAAAGAACACATTCTGTAGATTTGGGTAACTGGCAGTTATTATTATAATTAATGATTATGTGCCACAATACCTTAACACACTAGCCATTCAAATTGTTTTTAATAATAAAGACACATAATTAAATATTTAAAACTGTTTTATTTTAAAATTATCTTATTAATTAATAGTCATAATAATTCCATTTTAGTGGAGCAATTTACTTGAACCATATAATATAAATCAAATAAAATGCATTAAGTCATAAATAATTCTTATGTAACAAATAGAAAGATAGGATTTTAGAAAAATGAATTGCTAATAATTCCATCTTACATAAGTTTGAACGGTAAAATAAATAAAAGTAACATTTTGAAAACCATTTAACTCATTAAGATTTACTAAATTGTATTTTTTTAGTTAGGCTAACTCATTTTTTACTGTAGCATAACTTATCTCACTAAGAAAAACCTCTATTAAAGTTACTTTTTTTAAATAAATAATACTATGCATGGAAAATATATGGGAACTTGATGCTTTTTACAGTGGAACCTGGATAATTCGAACTCGAAGGGACCAGGAAAAAATTCAAAGTATCCAAAAATTTGAATTAACTAAAAAAAAGGCGTTGAAGAGAAACACAGTTAGGTTTGCAATCAAGTTCAAAAATAGTTTTTAATGTATTTTTACATAATCTGTTCACAATTTCTTTAAAAAGTCAGAGATTTAAATCTCTTTGCCTGATTTAAGTTTCAGTCATATTGTATGATTCTAATTGATTTATTGACTGGCAAATTGAATCACTTACATTGTTGTAACTTTAAAAAAAAAGTCTGAGTTCTTGGATATGGTCCATGGCTTCTGCCACAATTGGGATAGGCCTTTCCTGAACTATTGAATAATTTACCTCTTCATCACCAGATGCTCTCTTTTTCATTGCTAAAATTTTTTTTTCTTTGTTTTTCAAAAATGTTGAAAGTGTGTTGGGGTGAATTCCAAAGGATATTCAATTCCTGATTTCTTTTTTAAGTCTCTTTTACACTTCCTTTATCACCATTACTTTTTTGACAAAAGTTAATGATTTATAGGACTGTGGCTTGGAGAGTTACATCATAATACACACATGCACACACACACACACACTACTGTACAGTATGTACTGAACAAAACTAAAACAAAAAAAACTAAACAAAATAAACTGGCACATCAAAAGAATATCGCTACAACTGAATCACTAAGAACAGCGCAGAAAAAAACGCTCGAGAGGTTCGACCTTGACTAACAGAACTGTATGTGTAAACCAATACATATGAGTAAGCGGGGGAGGTGAGCGGCGTACTGACCATATTCCAACGCCGCCTCCCCTGTTTCCAAAAATAGAACACGGCGCCGCAACTGGAAGTAGGAAAACAATACTGCACACTACATTACAACTTACGAAAAGTTTGATTTAACCAAAACAAAATTTGAATTATTCACAATTTGTTAACATTGTTTTAATACAAAATGCATGTGACCAGGAGATAATTACGAATTAAAAGATGATTTTGAATTATGGAAGTTTGAATTAGTCAAGTCCCACTGTACTATGAAATAAATGTTACAATACAATCAACTGTACAAACTCTGTCATATAGTGTACTAAATCTTCGGNAAAATAAGTTAATTGTGAACCACCCATAAATTATTTGTGTTTTTAAAATTAAAAATAGTCCCTTGAATTCATTCTTCAAGGCTATTCTTGAAATATGACAAATTTTAGTATATTTGAAATAATAAATAAATTTTAAATAACCTCCAAATAGCAATTTTAAACAAAATTTATTTATATTCAAAAAATCTGATGTTTTTCAAAAATCAGCTATTGGTTAGCTATTCTTAAATTAATTATCTTAAGTAAAACAAATATAGATAATTAATTATTTATGATGTAAAACACTGATACTCATTTTGAACCAAATAACTAGAGCCAATTTATATCATCAGCATCAACTGTTTACAGCTTGTGATCTGATCAGTTTATTAAAATGCCTCCATCTTCATCTATTCTTCCACCATTTTCCTCCTCTAATTGCTTCCATTCTCCTCACTTGTATACTTCCTGTTATCTGCTCCTCCCGTCTCTTGCATTCTTTTTCCTACATATTTCATTTTCTTAATTTTCTTAACATAAAAGATTTTTTTTCAAATGCAATCATCAGTAAACAACCATTAAACCAATTCTCCTACCCTCCCTCTCTCTCCCCCCTCCCCCCGCCCAAAAAACCCTATACAGTGTTGTTTGTCAGGTAAAAAACTATGTACATTTCAATTATAAGCAAAATAGTCGTAGGCATTTTTGAAAAATTTGGAATTCATAAAAGTCCCTCGTAAGTAAGCTACCCTTAATTTCAGGCCTAGGGTCAACCTAAAAAAAATCCAGGGATATTGTTCTATAACATCTAAAAATCAAGTTTTAAAAATATCTGTCAAACCATTTAACATGTGGGGGCAAGTACAGACAGAATTGTAAAATTCACTTTTCGGATACACAAAAAATTTAAAAAGGTATGTAGCTATATTTTACCCTGCTGCCACTAAACAAAAGGTTTAAAATGAAAACTATATTTTTTTCTTGAAATAACATTGTATTTGTTACTTTAATTCATTCCTATTCCTCTTTTCTTTCCTTCCTTCCCTAGATAGCTTGACACAGTTAATATTCATTCAAGAGGATTTGCAAGCTCTTTATCTCAAAACATTCTAAACAATAATACTATTTTTTGTCATTGGTAACTATCAGTAGTTTGAAAGAAAATAATGTAGCTAACAATATTTTTCTTGAATTAACCTGTCATATTTTCCACTACTTATGATTTAAGTTAGTTTGTAACTTGTCAACCTACACTTTGAGTCATTAATACTTAAAGGTGTGCAAATAAGCATTTTCACTTCGAGGGCGGTATTTGTATTGTATTTCTGCAAAAGATCCATACATAAACATTAAGATGAGTTTTTAACAATGATATTAGTTTTGAAAAAAAATAATAATAATAATAATAATGCAATAATCATATTAATTTGGGTTTTTAAATACATTTAATATAGCTGTATAAATTATAGATTCAAATTAATTTAGACTCAATATATTTTTAGATATAATCAAGTTTTGATAACATTTCTGAGTCGAGTTTTAACAACTAAAACTTGTCTCTAACTCTAATTTTAGAGTAGTGGCACACCCCTATTAACAACATATTTCAACATTGTCGGCTCCATAAATTCATCTGAAAACATGTCATCGTATGACAACACAAGGTTCACAACGGCCCGGCAGTAAGTAGGCCGGATGGCATTTGGGACAGGAAGGATTGCGCCCTTTCCTTGCCAGTCCTTCACTTCTGAACCTCATGGCCCCGTGCCTATGATCCAAAGGTATCAGCACGGTGGAATTCCCTACAAAGTTGTCCGCACCACTGAACTCTGTTCCAGAGTCAGGGATGAAGAATATCAACCGAGGGTCAGGTATGTACAGTTCTAAGATGTCATCTAAACTGTCCTCGCCATCACCATTTGTTTCATCTGGTGGCAATGGCGGGGATGATGATGCTTTTGGAAATGGTAAAACTGTTGTTTTAAATGTCTGTGAATTGAACGCTGGTAGACCTCCATTATATTCTTGTCTTAAGGAATGAAAGAAAATGTTGTCCGAAAGGGCAATCGGTGTTTCAGTGGATGGTGCAATTAAATCCTGTATTATATTTTCTTTACTATGGCTTTTGATAAATGACTGTAAGAAGATGTTTTTTGAATATTTTGGAGGAAAAGTTGTGACCGAGGTGTGCTCTGTAGAAGTTGGAGACACCTGTCCACTTAACGATGATCCGGTAAATGCTGAACCAAAATGAATCCTAGAAATCGTCACAGACTTGTTTTTCATAGGAGAAAAGGGCCGAGTTTGTGAATCATATTTTAGAGGTGGGTTGTGATTCGCTGCAAAAATGAAAGATTGCCTATTTCTTGAGGTTCCATTGTGAGGAAACGTTTGTCTTCGGTTGATGTTAATACTTTCCGAATGTTGGTAAGCATTTGCATCTCTTCTTGATGAGAGCTTGCTCGATGCTGAACTTGGAGGTAGCAAAGTGTCAGGTACTCGTTGATTGAGTGCTTTAGAAACCCTTGAATCTATAAAAGATTTTGGAGGAACCCTTTCAATGTCAACACTACTATGGTTACTGGAGGACTCAGGGCTGTTTTGAGTTTTCAAACCATTTGCACGCTCATTGATTGGCTCATGTTTATTTATTTCTGGTTGTTGGGTATACTCTATATCTGATCTTTGTCTTTGAGGCTTGTTACTAAAGTAGTCTTGATTTGTAGGTTTTGAAGGCACCTCTTGGTTTTGTTTCAATATTTTCCAATCATGCTGAAACTGTGGCAGAGGTTGTGGCTTGGCTCTTGAAATGTCAGGTACAATGTTTTCAGTGCTTTCATTAGAAGAAGAGACTGTTTTAGGCTGACGGGAAACAACCCCGGGAAACCAGTTTGGCTGTTGAAGTGACGATCTATTCTGGTCATATTTCCCAAATGTCACTGAAACAAATAGAAAATGTTTGTAAAATTCTACATTTAGGACCTGAACAACAATAGGAAAGTTCCTAAAAATAAACATTATAACAATAACTAGCCTTCATCAGGGGAGTCGCAAGAAATATTTTTGGGTGGAGGGGGGCGAATACCAGTGTTTTTCCCAACTCCAAATTAGAAATTAGAAATTAGAAAAAAAAATCCAAATGGCAAAGGAGAGTACAAGAAGGACATGTTGAGAACGGAGCGGAGGCAGGAGGCTCCCAGATTTTTTAAAAATTTTGGTTGATAATCAAGCCTTGAACCGAGCTTTTAGGCAACTGTATTTTTAATTTAATTTATTTGCTCATACTGGATTTTTATAGCTACAAGGCTATTTCAATGCATATGGAAAGAGCTTAAATTATTATCTATTTAAGTTTTATTTCTTTGCAGATATCGTTCAAATTGTGTATTTTAGATTAAAAAATTTAACTGACTTTATTACAGCGGTTTCCAACATTTTGTAATTTATGACCACAACTTTTCTCTTTGCGGCCATCGCGACTCTTTGACACCTTAAAAGCGTTAAAATCCTAGCTTATAAGTTTTTTCCACTGTATATTACTATCGACCCAGACTATCTACAGTTAACTACACCAGTGGGATAGGTAAAATTAAGAGGAAATGTACCCTTATTTGCTTGGAGGATATTAGGATAAACTACCCATGGCCAGAATTAAGATCATTACTTGACCTTCACCAACAAATCAAACCAAAATAGCGTGACATTAAACCCGCATGTCCACTAATGCTTGTTTTAATTATTATAATTGTTTATAATAATGATTATATCCGACTAATATGTAGTAAAAGAGAATCAACAAGCCCTGGGTTGAGGGATGATTTTATATTATGCTAAAAACCGGGCTGCCCCAGTAAACAAGTCAGGAAGAAGTCATCAGAATGGAATATCCAAAAGAAACCTAAGAAGTAACTAGGTCGTTTTTAGCACTTTAACAACTTCCATTTCTATTAGAATATTGCATCTTCCTATAACCATTAAAGTCCTTGAAAAAGTAAATTAAAGCTAAAACCTCTATATTATGATCTCACCCAAAACACGCCACGACCCTCAGGTTGGAAGCCGCAGCTTTATTATAACTCACTTGGAAGCAATATTTAACTAGTTAGCTCCCTGAGATGTATAACTCGCTCGTTACTTTATCAAAAAATTAGAAATTTGGCCATGTTTGTTTTATAACATTTTCAACTGTAAAATAAAGCAATAAAAAATTGAATTTATCGATATTTCTACAGTATTTTGATACCTGTCTGCCAATGTCCTGATTCATAACCTCATGGAAGTTGCCCTAAAATGTTAATACTGGTACGTTAATAAATTATTCAAAACACATTGTAATTTAGCGCGTGAGGGTGATGGGGCTTCCCCTGAAATTAAATTAAATAACTGATGGTATATTCGAAATTAGCACGCTAAACAACATGGTTATACGAAATTTCATGCAAATCAAACACTAAATAAGGAATTTAAAAATGTATTCCAAATTTGAAAAAGTTAAATGGTGAAAAAAAATCTTATTTTTTTGTTTAATGTAGTCGACCTAATAAAATAAAAAATTATAAGAGTTGTAACAATGTAACACAGCCCTATTACTCCTGTTCCTTCATTGTTGCTTTGAGCCTATTTAAATTGCTTTATGAAAGCCTATTTTAATAAACATTAAAATAAGATACACCAGTTCAATTCAATCTAGTATGGATACTTGCTAAAAAAAATTAGTGTATATTTCAGAAGTCAAACATTAACATTAAACTCACTGTCCTCATTTCATCAGTCAGAACTTTCGGTAAGAAAACAATAAAATGTTGCGTAGAATCCACTGCATTTATGCCTTCAAAATTTAATTAAGTCCTAATTAAGGCATCGGCTGTACAACATATGATAGTTTGAGTCATAAAACTGCGACAGTCTCGTAGCCACGAAGGTCACAACTAAAAACATTGGCTGACAATGCTGCCATTTCAAGAATTGTTGGCTGAGTGAAATGTGGCTACTGGGCAGCTCATATTCCCTTATGATTTGTTTCTATACCGCATTGGGCATACACTCACCGGCCGTTGCCTCTGCCTACTGATAACGGTGCTAGTAGACTACTTGATTAGCGTTCTAAAATTTACTACATAAGGAATCTCCTTTCAATGTTTGATGATTTTTAAAAGTTGGTATTTTTTGGAGAGTAGGGATCAACGTTGGGGCATTTTAAATTTGTTTGTACAAGTTTGTGGTTAAGGACTTTCATAATAGAAAGTAATGGGATACAGACTAAACCTAGGATTTCCCAACTCCAGATTTCACATCTCACAAAATTCCTAACTTTCAAGCTTTTAACCCATGATGTAAAGAGATAGAGGTGAGCCCACGCGCATGCTTACCCCCACCTCGCCACATTGCTGCCTGTCACTCTGACGTCACCTGGGTTACAAGCTATCCGAGTTTTCACCCATTTTCAGTTTATCTTCAAGCTCCAATCCATTCTACTCGTTCCACCAAAAACAAATTCGTCATGCCAAATTGTGCAGTATATGGCTGTCATAATCATTCACTTAAAACAAAAGGTAGTTCAATTAAATACTTCCGATTTCCACAAAGGCAGAGGCAAAAAGTAAAAACTGTCACACAGCTTCTATCAAACACAACAAGCAAAGCACTTACTTTTTCTAGGAGAAAAAACTTTACTAAATGAAGATTGGAAAATAACTGCTCACTTTGTTAAACTATTTAACGACTGGTTTGATATTTTAGATTACAAATATCCTTACAACCCAGAGAAAACTAAACTCGCATATGGATTTGACAAACATGAGCAAGACCGAATTATATCATAGATGAACGCATTTATAAAATCAGTAAGAGTCACGGGGCACAGAAGTGAAATGCCTTTTCAAGTAGGAATCCAAGTTACAAATAATTCATTAAGAAATGTATTTCAATATTTGAAGGCCATTTTGGCATTGTATATTTACTTACTGACAAAATTAACCCAGATTTACTTGAAAATTATTTTTCTTGTGTAAGAAGAATGGGTTACACCAACGATCAGCCAACCCCACTTGATTTTAAATATGGATTAAGATGGTATATTCTTGGGAAACATTCCTCTTCAGTGTTCACAAGAAACCAAAATACAGACGGAAACAATAACAAACAATGTGTTTCTAATATAGTGTTTACAA
Source organism: Timema douglasi (assembly GCA_901482245.1). Classification (NCBI taxonomy): domain Eukaryota; kingdom Metazoa; phylum Arthropoda; class Insecta; order Phasmatodea; family Timematidae; genus Timema; species Timema douglasi. Next base: position 104,669 of record CABEEJ010001728.1, read on the forward strand.
AAAGATCTACAAAAAGAAAGTTATTCGAAAGAAGAAATTGAGGACTGTNTTTACAAAAGATCTACAAAAAGAAAGTGATTCGAAAGAAGAAATTGAGGACTGTACAACAGCTAGAATGCTGAAAGGTATTAATAAAATAATTGAGTGTGAACATGAAAACAATCCAGTAAAGGAAGAACACTTTGATGGAATTGAAGTAGGTGATGATTTATTACAAGAAGACAATAATGTAGTATCGTTAGAGGGACTGAGATGCGTAGCCCGTAAATATAGGTCAAAATATCCAGACCTAGGTACGTCTCGTGAAGAAACAAGTGAGAATAATTGGATAAAAACAATATCGAAAGGGGGAGTTGGAGAGCCAAGCTATAAATTATTTAAAGCTATACAGTTAGCAGAGCAGATATTCATTCAAATTCATGATGGTTTCTTCAGTAAAGAAGATATCTTAAAAATGGCAACTGAGGCTGTGATGGAAAAGACAAATAAGATACCACGAGAAGTAATTCACTTATTTTTGAAGACACGAACTCGTATTCGTATAAAGGCCTTTAATGAACAGTTGTCTAGCAGTGGCAGTGAATTTAAGAGGAGGATTTTAAAGATAAAGAAATTTAAATAAATATCCAAATTAATAATGTAATTTGTAAGTGGCTAATTAATTGGAAAAGTTTGATGTTAATATAAAAATAATTTCCCTCTAAACATCATACTGTTATTTTAAGTTGCTGGCAATAATATGTAAATGTTTGTCTAGAAGTAATTTGTATATACAAATATGCATTAAAAATGTTTTAAGATAGTATGTATATATAGTATAGGAAATGTTAAAATTAAAACATACATAAATATTATTGTACACCACTTTGTTACCATCTATAGTGGTAGAAAAAAGTATTTTGGTTGCCAGTATACAACTTAATTTTAAATTACTTTATGCAAATATTATTTATCCAATGATTGTATAATATATCAAGATTATAAGTAAAATTAAAGTTAAAATCAATATATATATATATATATATATATATATAAAATTAATACTGTGCTTTACTTATTTATCCTGTTTAGTGGTAGAAAAGATGTATTTTATATTGCCAGTATTAACACTTGATTTTAAATCGGTAGGCCTGTATGCCAATATTATTTCGCCACCAATTGTTTAATTTAACAAGAATGAGTTTTACTTTGTCATTTGTAGTAGGTACTATGTTGATAATAAGCAACGAATAAGAATGTACCACACGAAAGAATAGTTAGTTATATTTATACTTATTTCCAAGCCTTTACACTTGAGAAATAGCTGCACTCCTCACCCAGATGATATCGTGCGCAGTAGCGGACGAAAACGAAGAGCCAAATGACTTCACCTCTTCTTTCTTCACATCACGATCACAGGTAGGCTATGATAAGTTCTGCTTCCCTTGAAACACTCCACGACACTGCACATTACATTTTAATTCTGTTTATGTATATAGCATAGCGTATTACTACCTGTTTAGGTTATATGCATTTAAAGCGATTATTATAATAATCTAGGGATGAGAAAAGTTTTATTTAGAGGAAGCATAACAGCTTTTGCATAGAGGGAGAGTCCAAAACCATTTTGGAAAAATCATCCTTATTAGACACACTCGACCAGGACTTGAATCCTGATCTTCGTCATAAGCAGTTTAGTCTCACACTCTTACAAAAGGATGGCTGCAAGATTTTGATATAGCCTTCATAAAAAAAACATTAATTTATATAAATGTTTTAGTATTCAATTTATCGCTATAATTATATCATATGAATGAAAATAAATTTAATTTTTTTTTCTCTAATTCTACTAAGCACAAACCAACTCAATTTTTTCCTGTTTTGATTAAAATTATATTTTCAAAATTAAAATGACATATTAAAAAGTTAAAGGCTACGAAGAATATTATTGTAGAAAAGCAGCCATATAAATACAGTCATTAGAATTTGCCCATACCAATGTAGATCAATTAATGGGGAAAACAGATATATCAATATAATTTAATTAAAAAAGATAAATATAAAGATATACAATCAACATATTAGGAGAAAAATTGCATCCCTATTGCTACGTCCAAATACATCCAATTTATTTTTAAAGCCTCGGTCAAGTCTGGTATCTAACTCAGTAAAACTTACAATGAGTTCAGGACCCAGAATATTTTGTTGTGGTTCAGAGATATTTTTATCGAGGAAGGTGGCTAGTAAAGAGTGGCAAACCATAGAAACACCCATTAAACTTGTGAATTAGAATTAGGTGTGACATTCTAATATCTGGCAGCCCTTCGTTCAGGAAGGTGCTAGATTTCTTAGCTTTTACTTAAACTTTTTGAGAGGAAAGATTTACAAATAACATTCAACATTAAACCTTATTTTAAGTACCCTTAAAAAAATTTTATTGCGACATTAAACATCAAGCAATTAATGTATACATCACCTTTAGACTTGTTGAAAAGTGAAAATTAATTTATAATATTTTAACAAACCAGATCTACTTAAAACTTTCCACTATCAATATAAATAGATATACTTGTTCAAAAATATAAAAAATTACACATCACATATCAGTCTTCTTTTTTGTTAAACATGCTAGATCATGACAGTAAAATTATATTTTAAAATGAGGTTACAACTTATATTTATCACAAATAAATAAACACAACTTTTGATCACTTGTTTCTCTCATGAACAACAACTCTTGAGGAATATTAACTCGTCAAGTGTGTTATTTGGATTCCGCTGCTGAAGTCCACGGCTGTACCTTCTTTCATCTGTAAAAAAACAAAACAAATGAACACACTTGAATATCAGTTTCACAAGGATGTTAGTTTTCACACAATCTAATACTTGATTCACACATTTATCGAAAACAAAGAAGAATATGACCGAGTGTCGCAGCAAATCACACTGGAAGAAATGCATTGCAACACAAACTATAATTAGTTGATTACCAATGATTTTATTTTCTAGTGGAAAAACAAGTCTTTAAGATAAATATCAAGATTGATGTTATCAAATTATTATGTGATGAAACAAAAAAATAAAAGCAGTTATTTCAAATCATTTTACAACAGTAGATAAAGCTGTCTGCTTACATTTCACTGTGTAGGTGCATGTGTACTAATCGAGTCTGTTGGTTTAGGCACATAATTATGCAATGATTGAGTTAGTTGGTTTAAGTGAATGCACAATTATTAAGTCATTTGGTTTAGGTACACTTTCAAGTTAAAACTGTATGATTTAAATATTTTTACTAGTGAAGTTTCATGTTTTAGAAGCTTGGCACACTCACAATATAGACTTAAGTTCAAGTTACTTACCGCTCTGTAATCCAAAAACATTTCTTTGAAGGCGACGAAGTCTGAGAATGTAAACAGCATTTCAAACACCTCTCCTTCAAGTCCATCCCTTCGATCCCTGGGAACAACAACGATTCACAGTCATTTACCGAAAAACCAGCATAGAGCGGAAACATGGTCATGTGACCAGCTCTAAACCAATCCCTAGATATCCGCCTCATCGGTGCGAGCTGTTACGCCAAAATTCTACTAATCTCTACTTTGTCCGCTCGGCCTGAGATATTCAGCGTGGGAGAACCAATCAGATCTCAAATCTGTGTGTAAATGGTATTTGAAAGCATATGCGCTGTAGATCTAAAAGCAAGCCGACATCTTTGTTGGCTTTTGTGAGCAGATTTGAAATAATCCACTAATAAATTGTGTGTATCGATGTATTGTATTGTGCCACGAATTTAGAAAACATCCATCAAGAGAATGATCTAAAATATATGTTTATCTACTAGAAAATGAAATATGTTGATAATCAGCTTTTTTTAAGTTAGCGTTGTAATGCCTCGTGGATCAACATGGAGCGCGTGAATCAAGCTTTAATGTGCACTTTTTGAACCAATTTATTATATCAGCATGATTTACAAACTACCCCCCACACCGTCCCCCTTTGGTTGTCAAATGGTCTAAGGCAAGGGTGTAGTGAAGCTGAAGTGTGTAGTTGGCTAACACGCTTGTCGTGTTGAGCTCCATTGCTGAGGACGGGAAGATCGAGGTTCGAATCTCGGTTGGGGGAACTGGGGGCGGTTTTTCTTAAATGGTTTTCCACTCTACCTCCACGCAAATGCGGGTTCACTTCCTCTAATTCAACCTTCCCAATTCCTAATCCATTAGCGTAATTAGTACTTAAAGTGTATAACCCAAACGGGTAGTAAGACGCGGTGCTGATTATTATTATTATTATTATTATTATTATTATTAAGCTGGAACGGCACTCTAAAAACTCGGTTTTGACCACAATAAACAGATGTTTTTTTCCATCGCTGTGGGCTTTGTTACGAGCTGATGGCGGCCAAAAGGCTTATCAGGGACTCTAAATGTTATTAGACTAGTGCAGAGCTTGCCAAACCTTTTACAATTGCGGCTCATTTTTAAGAAAGACCAACTTTCGCGACCCACCTTGCTTTTGGACATGAATAAAAGGGGGGAGGGATATTTTTATTACCTAAAAAAATACTATTGAATGTAATTTTAAAAAACAAAATCGGTCTATTTCTCATAGCAAAGTGTTCAACTTTTAACTATGGGTTCCTGTTGACAACAATGATGTCCTCTCAACGTGAGTTATTTTCAAGCGCAAGGAGCTTGACAATGCAGTTAGTTTCGAAATATGGTTTTATTCCCATCATTGAATTATTTTTACACTTTTTTTCGTCATGTTCTCTCTTATTTTTTCATTACTTTCCAAGCTCAAATATAATTACAAAATTTTTATATTTAAAATTTTGTTCGTAACCCACCAAAGAATGGCTCGCAACACAAAGTTTGGGAAACACTTTACTAAAGTTGACAACCAAACGTCGGTAGGCTACAAAGAGTCATGATTCGTTATCATCATCATCATCATCATCATCATCATCATCAACAACAACAACAACAACAACAACTGGTTCCAACCTGTGGCCGGGTCAGTTTAGTAAAGCAGTTTCATCTTCCACCATTCTTCTCCTCTCACTGGCGCACTTGCTGTTTTCTGTTCCCCCCATCTCTTTCTTAGTCTCCCTAGCAAAAAGACTGTAAGGTAGTCATGAATACACAAGTTAAAGTAATTCACGCAACTTACTCGAGCAATCTTATAAAGCTTTCCATGGAGAAGCCTGCCATCTTTGTCTTCAGAGATGTTTCTATGTGTTTTTCAATCACTTCAATCTGCAAAACATTCACACACAAATAAAACACGTTTTTAACCATCCAGTGTTTTATAAAAGTAAAATAGACAGAGATGCGATGAGATACCTAACAAAAACAGGTCGCACTGACAATTCTACTAAAGTACTTACATATTCTTTGAAGATGTCCATATAACTCAACTTGTTTTCATCTTTGTCTTCAAATTCGTGCCAGTACTTTTCCATAAATTCTTTTTGGAGCTTTAGAAAGTCTTCATCTGAAGAAAAACATTTTTTTTAAATAAGTTATTTTTAAAGATTAGCTATGACGCAAATATTCTAGAGTACATATATATCTAATCACGCCATTCCCATACACCAGGGCTATTCAATTATATATCCAAGCGGGCGCCTCCAAAAAATCATAATATTTGGCAGGCCATACTGCAGCAATTTGAAATATTATTAGTTTATTATTTTGTGGTTTAAAAAGAGGGTAAGGGGGAGTGAAACATAATTTGATATTATATTGATATATTTCAAGTAAATTAAGAAAATGTTAACGTTAGAATGGAACTAGGCCTAGTAAATATGAAAAATTATATCCATCAAAATCATTTAAACATAAATAATCATTATTAAAATATAAACCATTATTGGGAAAACTTACTCTAAGACTAATTACAAATAAAGCACTCCGCTATTACTATAAATAATGCACAAATAATAAGCCAGAAAAATATCAACTGGCAAGACATCGGCTGCTGTTGGTTGGAGGGGAGAAGAGGTGGGAGTTACTCTCAACCACCCTGTCCACCCAGCCACCTGCATTGTTCAAGGTCAAAAGCAAGAATATGTTATATAGCTTACCCATTATGTGGTGGTGCTTGGAGGGAGAGATACCGGGTCTAGAGTGTGGGATGCACGCTGGAGGAAGAGATACCGGGTCTAGAGTGGAGGACGCACGCTGGAGGAAGAGATACCGGGTCTAAAGTGGGGGACGCACGCTGGAGGAAGAGACATCGGGTCTAGAGTGGGGGACGCACGCTGGAGGAAGAGATACCGGGTCTAAAGTGGGGGACGCACGCTGGAGGAAGAGACATCGGGTCTAGATTGGGGGACGCACGCTGGAGGAAGAGATACCGGGTCTAAAGTGGGGGACGCACGCTGGAGGAAGAGATACCGGGTCTAGAGTGGGGGACGCACGCTGGAGGAAGAGATACCGGGTCTAAAGTGGGGGACGCACGCTGGAGGAAGAGATACCGGGTCTAGAGTGGGGGACGCACGCTGGAGGAAGAGATACCGGGTCTAGAGTGGGGGACGCACGCTGGAGGAAGAGATACCGGGTCTAGAGTGGGGGACGCACGCTGGAGGAAGAGATACCGGGTCTAGAGTGGGGGACGCACGCTGGAGGAAGAGATACCGGGTCTAGAGTGGGGGACGCACGCTGGAGGAAGAGATACCGGGTCTAGAGTGGGGGACGCACGCTGGAGGAAGAGATACCGGGTCTAGAGTGGGGGACGCACGCTGGAGGAAGAGATACCGGGTCTAGAGTGGGGGACGCACGCTGGAGGAAGAGATACCGGGTCTAGAGTGGGGGACGCACGCTGGAGGAAGAGATACCGGGTCTAGAGTGGGGGACGCACGCTGGAGGAAGAGATACCGGGTCTAGAGTGGGGGACGCACGCTGGAGGAAGAGATACCGGGTCTAGAGTGGGGGACGCACGCTGGAGGAAGAGATACCGGGTCTAGAGTGGGGGACGCACGCTGGAGGAAGAGATACCGGGTCTAGAGTGGGGGACGCACGCTGGAGGAAGAGATACCGGGTCTAGAGTGGGGGACGCACGCTGGAGGAAGAGATACCGGGTCTAGAGTGGGGGACGCACGCTGGAGGAAGAGATACCGGGTCTAGAGTGGGGGACGCACGCTGGAGGAAGAGATACCGGGTCTAGAGTGGGGGACGCACGCTGGAGGAAGAGATACCGGGTCTAGAGTGGGGGACGCACGCTGGAGGAAGAGATACCGGGTCTAGAGTGGGGGACGCACGCTGGAGGAAGAGATACCGGGTCTAGAGTGGGGGACGCACGCTGGAGGAAGAGATACCGGGTCTAGAGTGGGGGACGCACGCTGGAGGAAGAGATACCGGGTCTAGAGTGGGGGACGCACGCTGGAGGAAGAGATACCGGGTCTAGAGTGGGGGACGCACGCTGGAGGAAGAGATACCGGGTCTAGAGTGGGGGACGCACGCTGGAGGGAGAGATACTGGGTCTAGAGTGGGGGACGCACGCTGGAGGAAGAGATACCGGGTCTAGAGTGGGGGACGCACGCTGGAGGAAGAGATACTGGGTCTAGAGTGGGGAACGCACGTCGCTGGATGATAAGTTTGCACTCCCTTGTAAACACATGATGTTGGTGGCAGCTTCCCCCACCACTGATAAGAGAATCAAGATTTCTCTGGCCGTTCAAGGTCAGGTGCCTATCCACACTGCCTGAACCATTCGACGCTTCTCCAGTGATACAGTAGTTGGATTTTTCAATCCGTGGGCCAATCTGTGGCCCGCGGACAACTAATTGAATAGCTCTGCCTTACAAGGTAGGCAAGAAACTGCATATACTTCAAAAAACAGCGACTCCGTAATTAATCCATCCTCACTAACTTTCTTCACACTTACCTATCCTCGTATACTCCCTCTGCTTCAATAACATTCATACAGCGAGTCATACATGCTATTTTATTCTTATGACTCTTAATGTTTCTCTTTTTCACACATTCATCTACAACATTTAGCCACGTCATACATGGCCTACTTCTTTTTGAGCCACACACTCTACCTTCAATAATTTTCACATACAAAATATTCCAACTTTAAAACCCTATGCCCTAATTATCAAGTTTTGCAACAGCTAATTTTACCCATTAGAACATCTTCCACAAGTCCGATGACAGAATCAAATAACAGCTCCTCTTCAGAGATGTCCAGTATTTCAGATCGTTCGCCCTCACCTAACGTCAGGCTACTCAATCTTGTTAGGGGATCTGTCAAATCAAAATCTTTATCTCAATGACTTTGACAAATCAGATGAAGGGAGAATACAAGGCACTGTGCACATTTCCTAGACTAATAGTAGCTCGGTGTGGCATCCTCTCTGAAAAGTGTTGGTAGAGGTTCTGAGGTTGGCATACCTAACATAAGGTAAGATGAATTTAGATGTCATGTTGGCTCTACCCTTCTGGTATTTTTAATTTAGTCATTTATTTTAAATTAAAGGCTTTCCTAGTTTTTTTAATCCTATACAATATGTTTTAAGAAAACCAACAAAATTGTCCCCAATTTGTGACATTAAATAAATAAACAATGGTTTTAAATTTTTTTAATTTTGGTCATTATGTTGCAAGACAGCAAAACTCCTGCTTGCTTTAGTAGGGCCTACATGTTTCAATCAATGAACACACCAAAGTCTCTTAGAAGTGGAGGCAATATGGATAAAAAACATAGTTGGACCTCAGACAAAACCCTCAGAACCAAAGTCATGGAGTCGGAGCTGGAAGCAGTTGGGGGTGGAGGATGACCTGGCGGTCTTGGGGTAAGGTGTCAGACATCTGTGCTGGAGTCCGGGGTTTAATCCTTGATCCCACCACATATTTATCTGATTGCCAAACCCTTCCTTCACCTCTGTATGACAAGACTTGTATTAATCACATCTTGTGAATGTGGGGAATGCCAGGTCTCCACCGTGGTTCGGATTCCACGTTAAACTGTAGGTCCTCCATTTCAATCTCACAATCACCCTACCATTACACATTAGCGTATGTGTGTACATCACGAATGGGTAGTAAGATGTGGTGCTAATAATAATAATAATAGTTGTGGGTTGAGTTGGAGTCAGTGAAAATGTATTGACTCCAACTTTAGCCAAAAAAAGCTTAAAATATTATAACAATGATAAATGCATCTTTTAGTTATTTTATTTTTTCGGAAAAATATTTGTAATTTTGGTTTAAAAATTTATTCAAATATAAATTCACAATGCCAAAGAAGCTTCCCATGAGGTCAACTTTAACTAATATTTGAACATTTTACCAAAGTAAATTATTATTACTAATTAATAGGGCCTATACATTAGCAATCTATGAAGGAGTCGGACAGTAGAAAAATAGAAGCCGGAGTCAAAGGCTTGGTGTACCAACACCACAGCCCTGGTTGAAACTAGGCCTTCTTAAAATTTGCAAGAAGTTGTATCTTGTGCAGGTGAATGTTTGTTAAACAGCTATGAACTGTTTTTATGGATTAATTTTCAAATTTGATTAAAATTCTGATTTTGGTTGGAGTAGACGACCAGTGGTAGTCTTAGAGGAAGGGTTAAAAGGGCCATGCTAAGGGGAATGAAATCCATGAAATGTCTCGTTTAGGCAAAAGAATTTTTTTTTAAACCTGAAAATCACAAAATCTATACTAGCATTACATACACATAAATTATGTAATCAAAAAAAAATCAACCCTATTTTAATATCTATTCTTACACATATTGAATTATTATGGAGGACGAAACCCAAGAACTGTACTGTTTTTGTCAGATTTTTTTTTCACTTGAAAAAAATCAGAAAATTACAAACTTTATACTATATTAGCTATACAATTCACAAATATGCGAGGAATCCAATGATATCAAATTCAAGATCATTAAAAAAGCTATTTCATAATGAATAATTCAAAACCAAACTCACCTGAGTTATAGAGGAACAAATATTGAAAAATCAATGAAATTGCACGGCCAAACCTTTTAGTTTATTATAGAGCAACAGGTTGATCGCAATCGACTGGTCAATTTCGCGGAAAGTTGCAGTCAATCATGTAAGAAAACTACATAGTCAAGAAAAGGCAAGCCTACCTTGCTTGGTTCCACTATGGTACAGCTTATAAGATAAGGCCATAGTGTAATTAGTCAAGGTAAGATTGATACCTTGCTTGGTTCTGCTATAGTACAGCTTATAAGATAAGGCCATAGTGTAATCAGTCAAGCTAAGACTGGGGCTACCTTCCAGGGTAAATGGCGTGCACATTTTTTTTATTTTATGTAATTTTTATAAAGGCAGGGACATGAGTATTGAAGGAAATATTGAGTTTAAGGAATAAATAATTTATGTAAAGAAAAAAAGAAGAATTAAAAGTAGAATGGTGAAACGAAGGGTGATAAATTTAAAAGTCAATCGGGGTGCCAAAAAAGGTTGCCGACCCCTGTTATGGAGCCTATTAATGTGCATTAATCTTCTGGAGCTACCACGCTTTGCTATCTTTCGCAACAGACGAATTTCTTGTATGTGGTTAACTATTCTTTACTTAACTAATCAAAAACACTCTTGTACATCAGCTAACAATTTAACATTTAGCAAACATATACAAGGCTTTATTAGAACTAAATTTAAACTGTGGTAAGATCCAAACATAGTGGAGGAAGAGTGGAAAACCATTTAGGAAAAACCACCCCCAGTTCACCCGACCGAGATTCGAACCTCGATCTCCTCGTCCTCAGCGATTGAGCTCAACACGACTAGCGCGTTAGCCAACTACGCCACCGAGGCGGGTATAAATATATTATTAGGTACTTATCCAACCTGACTTATCCTATCCTGCCTGATGGTAACTACTCGACTAACTTCTTGTTTAGGTACGACAAAGCTTGACTGAAAGTACGGAATGTGGAGGGGGAGAGTTTAGCTTAAACAGTCACTGTACTCATTGGCCTGGCTTAAGTTTTAATAGGTACCCTTTGTGAGGCAGGTAACTCTTCTGAGCTGTATAATATTACAGGAGTTACAGGACAGTGAATGACAGTCTGTGGCCATTTAGTAATTCTTTTAACTAATCCCTTTCTTCGATAGGGTTATATGAAACTAAAACAATTAAACTTTTCTACTCAGTTAAGTTTTTTGAATCATGGATAATATTAAATCAAGTTTTGAAAAAAGCAGAGACTAAGAGAAAGATCTGGAAGAAATATTAATAAAAACGGTATACAGGAAAGAGCAGCATATAACCAATTTTTTTGAGATCAATTAATAGATTTCAATAAAGAGTGATTGTATTTCGACTTTTGTATTGTTTGTCACCAACCCACTACTTTTAGATTTAAAAAAAAACAACACAGTTTTAGTGAACTTTGAACTTGGTGAACAAAATATTTGAGTCCGTAGAGGTTCATTATAACCAGAGTTGACTGTACCATAGGCTTCATAAATGAGGATTATTTTTATAGTGATATTTTTTTATTATTTATCTGATTTTTGTTTGGATATCCAAACATTTGTTGTAAAGGAATATTTTTCCGCGGAATATTTGCATGAACTTGCAAATTTTTACGTTTTACTGGATTATTCAATTGTTATGATATTTAAATAAAATAAAATAAATTAGCAATAGAGGACCTATGAATAAGTTTCACAAACATATAATATCTGCAGGTCAATGCTGTAATTAGGTGAGAATCGAAATTGACGTGAGCGGGAATGGGGAGAGCGTAAAATAATTTAAATAATCTAGAACGGCTAAATATTTTAATTTAATATTCAGAAAGTAATTATAAGTGACGTTTTTAGGTTGGTGTCCTACTTGATGCAACTTTACATAGTGTGGTACTAACCGTTACTTCCATTGGTATTAGACATTTCAAATTAATTCCATTTGATTCTTGATCTTAAGAACTTGGTTAAATTTGTTAATTATCTCCAACACATTAAATTTGACTACTTATGTATTGCTTTGACAGATTCTAATCTAGTGATGGGTCGTTCGTGAGCGAGTCATTCAAAGTGAACGACTCTTGAATAAGAGCTGTGAACGAGTGACTCGCACATCGTGAGCGTATCGTTCACACCGCCATGACACACTACGTCATCACGACTCTTTTACCACTGACCAATAAAGTTTGTACTCACCCCTCCCTGAGCCAAGGCTTGAAGAAGAACGAACAAAGAGATTCTGAGAAAACCAGCTCAGCTGAGGAAGGATAATGCCGACTCTACAGTTTAATCCTCACTTGCAGAGACAAACAGCGGCATTGTTTTTAATAAAAGAATGTCAGCGATAACTAACACAAACCTCATTGTATCTCAAGCTATAGCGTGACCGTTATAAGATGGTAGATCTGACAGCCAGAAAAGTCACTAGAATTATAATATCGGCAATAG
>CABEEJ010001729.1:13585-25213 GCA_901482245.1 Timema douglasi
TTTAGTGGGACTTTTTAAACCGTAAGATCTAATGCATCTAGATAAGGAGAATGGACGTTTTAAAGGAATGCATCTAGATTTGCCTGGGGAGAGGACGGAAGGGCGCAACCTTAAAACAAAAAGTTACCCAAGTGTACTCAGCCTTAATTCGAAACCACACCTTTCGGAAGGATAACCATGCTACAAACCGTATAGGGTTACTATGCAGTGATGATCAGAAAACGATACGGTCAATCATTCTGTGGGTTATCTAGTTCTGAACTTTTTACTAACATTATTTAGTACTATTTTATGTAAAGCTGATTGACATACATCTTAGTCTATTCGACTTCAAGTGTTGTCTAAAATAGTTTAAAATCAACGAATGATTCCCCCTCCCCCCCCCCCCAGTGCACCACATCTCACTAGACATTCGGACTATCCACATATTTAAATTAATGGGGAAAGGATCATAAGGGCTAAATATAGAAGAAATGTACCCGAATTTACTTGGAGAGTAGGAGCCTATTTAAGAAATATCCTTAGTATACGCGACCGGGGTTCGATCCACAGCAGTCACGTTTATTGTGAGAGTTAAATCTTAGAGTAGGGATCGCAAACTGACGACCCACGAGACACATTTGAATGGCCCGGTTGTCTGCAACAATTTGTTTATTACTATCCAGCCTCCAGTCATGTACACACACAATCAATACTAGTTTAATTTTATGTTAACATTTTTTGTAAAAAAAAAAAAAAGAATAGATTAAAAAATCAAACTGTCCTTTAAATACTTGATTTTGGGACTTTTTATTAATGTAATTTAATAAATACTGTGTTGAGTAATTTTTTTAGCACCACATCTTACTACCGATTCGGGTTGCATGCTTATTAGGCTTAGGTTAACTACTAATTGCGCCAATGGTTTTAGGGATTAGGATGGTTATATTTAGAGGAATAATACCCGCATTTGAGTGTAGGGGGAGTGGAAATAATTTTGGAAAACCACCCTCAGTACATCCGACCTATATTCGAACCTTGATCTCGCGGTCATCGGCTGTTTAGGAGAGTAGCGTCTTAGACCATGCGTCCACCAATACAAGGGGTTTGCCTTGTTGCCAACGTGATCCACTCTTGGGGATTCTTAGGTCAGTGGTTCCCAAGCTTTTTTTTTACCTAGCGTCCACTTACGAGAATTGGATATTAGCAATTGCCCCTATCAAGTCAAATGTAATAATCACGCTGAAATCAGCGATAATAACCTTAAATTCATGTTACTTCGTACATTTATATTTCATTATTTGAAACTAAATAATTAATATGAATAAGTATATATATATTTTTTGTGGCATCTGAATAAAAACTACATGGTGTGAGCCCACCTTCGAGCCAAACCGACCAAAAGCCGCCATCTGTTGTCGAATGTAGTGCCAACTTTTGTGGGTAGAGGGGTGTTATGTGGTCTACACAATGACTCCTCCGGCCATTAATCTCAGTTTTCTAGACCAGAGTCGCTACTTCTTTATCCAAGTAGCTCTTCATTTGTCCTCACGCGGCTGAGTTGACCCCGTTTTAGACCCACTGTTTCGTAGAAAAATCTGGAAGCACCGGGGATCAAACCCAGTACCTCTGGATTTGTAGCCAGACAATCTAACCAATATACCACAGAGGTGGTCCTTATAAATTAAATACACGTTAAAACATAACGTATGTTAAAATGTTTATAAACTTAAGTACTTGTTAAACGTGCTTTCAAAATTATACAACATTAGATTAATATTCAAATAAATATAAGACCCTTTTGTTAAATATTGTGTTTGTTATTGGGTGGTGCCTTTTGCTAGGCAAGTTTTTAAGTCAGGTACTGAAACAATTCAACTCTCAAAGAATTCATGTCTGCTCTTCAAATTGATATATATAAAAAAGAAACATTCGTCATTCTGGTCATGTTTCAAGCATCGTCTAATTTTCTTGTTGTCGGTCGTTACAGGCCGCGAGTTTAGCAAGTCAGTCACGTAGAGGTTGTCTAGTTAGTTCGGCTATCAAACAAAACAGTCTGAACAGGAGGAAAGGAGAAGTCTCCAAGGGACCTGGTTCAAGTCCCGAGTCGGTCTAGAAGACTCGTTCGTTCCCTCGGCCGCTACGTGAATGAACAATCAAGTCCGCAACTATCGTCGGGGTCTTCCTTTAGAGAGCCATCTCGTGCATCTCAACAAGGACCTACCATGGTCCAGAGGGTGCTATGTGTGTTCACATGGAACACTTACGAGTGATCCCGACAATCACACATGCCTTTAAGTTTATTGGGGTGTTTAACGTAGACTTTGTAAAAACTTGTGATCACACGAATACATATATGACCCTACTTGCAGGAGTTATATTATACAAAAAAATCCAACACTACTGCCACTTAAATGTTTTAGGCCTTGACAGTGATTGAACTAATGTCTACTAAATTATACATGACAAAAGGAGCGGGGCAAACAAAATGAGTTACTTAAAACATCGTAAGTTTAAATGAATAGGCCATCCTTATCGATATAAGCAGTTTGGATTTACCTGCAACAAAATGTATTTGGGTTAAAATAACTCCTGTGTTAATTTATCTATAGTAGCACCTATGCGCTGATAATGCTGGCCGATAAAGCTACACAATGGGCATTTTTTATGTGACCTATATCTTACTACTCATATGTGCTATATGTAATATATAGTTAAGTTATAAGGAAGATATAAATTAGAAGACGTACCCCCATGCATGTGAAGGAAGAGTGGGAAACAAAGTATTTCCTTCCCTAGTAGCTCCTAAAATATTACATTCCTTTTAAACCCCCACTCACCCACCCCTATAAAGTATTCCCTTCCCTAGTAGCTCCTAAAAATAATCCCTTCCTTCTAAACCCCCACTCACCCACCCCTATAAAGTATTCCCTTCCCTAGTAGCTCCTAAAAATAATCCCTTCCTTCCAAACCCCCACTCACCCACCCCTATAAAGTATTCCCTTCCCTAGTAGCTCCTAAAAATAATCCCTTCCTTCCAAACCCCCACTCACCCACCCCTATAAAGTATTACCTTCCCTAGTAGCTCCTAAAAATAATCCCTTCCTTCCAAACCCCCACTCACCCACCCCTATAAAGTATTACCTTCCCTAGTAGCTCCTAAAAATAATCCCTTCCTTCCAAACCCCCACTCACCCACCCCTATAAAGTATTACCTTCCCTAGTAGCTCCTAAAAATAATCCCTTCCTTCCAAACCCCCACTCACCCACCCCTATAAAGTATTACCTTCCCTAGTAGCTCCTAAAAATAATCCCTTCCTTCCAAACCCCCACTCACCCACCCCTATAAAGTATTACCTTCCCTAGTAGCTCCTAAAAATAATCCCTTCCTTCCAAACCCCCACTCACCCACCCCTATAAAGTATTACCTTCCCTAGTAGCTCCTAAAAATAATCCCTTCCTTCCAAACCCCCACTCACCCACCCCTATAAAGTATTACCTTCCCTAGTAGCTCCTAAAAATAATCCCTTCCTTCCAAACCCCCACTCACCCACCCCTATAAAGTATTACCTTCCCTAGTAGCTCCTAAAAATAATCCCTTCCTTCCAAACCCCCACTCACCCACCCCTATAAAGTATTACCTTCCCTAGTAGCTCCTAAAAATAATCCCTTCCTTCCAAACCCCCACTCACCCACCCCTATAAAGTATTACCTTCCCTAGTAGCTCCTAAAAATAATCCCTTCCTTCCAAACCCCCACTCACCCACCCCTATAAAGTATTACCTTCCCTAGTAGCTCCTAAAAATAATCCCTTCCTTCCAAACCCCCACTCACCCACCCCTATAAAGTATTACCTTCCCTAGTAGCTCCTAAAAATAATCCCTTCCTTCCAAACCCCCACTCACCCACCCCTATAAAGTATTACCTTCCCTAGTAGCTCCTAAAAATAATCCCTTCCTTCCAAACCCCCACTCACCCACCCCTATAAAGTATTCCCTTCCCTAGTAGCTCCTAAAAATAATCCCTTCCTTCCAAACACCCATTCACCCACCCCTATAAAGTATTACCTTCCCTAGTAGCTCCTATAAATAATCCATTCCTTCTAAACCCCCACTCACCCACCCCTATAAAATGTTCCCTTACCTAGTAGCTCCTAAAAATAATCCCTTCCTTCCAAACCCCCACTCACCCACCCCTATAAAGTATTACCTTCCCTAGTAGCTCCTATAAATAACCCCTTCCTTCCAAACCTCCACTCACCCACCCCTATAAAGTATTCCCTTCCCTAGTAGCTCCTATAAATAATCCATTCCTTCTAAACCCCCACTCACCCACCCCTATAAAATGTTCCCTTCCCTAGTAGCTCCTATAAATAATCCATTCCTTCCAAACTCCCACTCACCCACCCCTATAAAGTATTCCCTTCCCTAGTAGCTCCTATAAATAATACATTCCTTCTAAACCCCCACTCACCCACCCCTATAAAATGTTTCCTTCCCTAGTAGCTCCTAAAAATAATTCCTTCCTTCCAAACACCCATTCACCCACCCCTATAAAACATTTCCTTCCCTAGTAGCTCCTATAAATAATCCATTCCTTCCAAACCCCCACTCACCCACCCCTATAAAGTATGTCCTTCCCTAGTAGCTCCTATAAATAATCCCTTCCTTCCAAACCCCCACTCACCCACCCCTATAAAGTATTCCCTTCCCTAGTAGCTCCTATAAATAATCCCTTCCTTACAAACCCCCACTCACCCACCCCTATAAGGTATTACCTTCCCTAGTAGCTCCTATAAATAATTCCTTCCTTCCAAACACCCATTCACCCACCCCTATAAAACATTTCCTTCACTTGTAGTCCTCACAAACAATCAATTATTGACGTAGTCTGCGGTGTTGGTTGAACCCAGTCCCTACACATGTGTCCCGGGCCGCGTGCTCTCAGGGACGTGTACAAGGACACACGCAACAGTCGGCCCATGTGGTGCGGGCGGCCTCAACACGTAGCGAGCTACTACCAAGAGACGCTTTTAGATTATTATCTGTTAGCATCCCGTCTTGGTCTGTACACCTATGTACTAATTACTCTAGTGTGTTAGGAATGAGGAACGTTGAATTTAAAGGAAATGTACCAGCATTAGCGTGGGAGAGTGTAAAAGAGTTTAAGGAAAACCACCCTCAGTACACCTGACCGGGATCTAACCATGATCTCCACCATCATCTGAAGTTTAGTCTATTGCAAAAGGAATGCCCTAAACCATGCGGCCACCTAAGTGGGTTAGAGTATTATTCAACGGCGGGCACAACACAGGAGGTTATTGGCTCTTGAGAGGAATACATTGCAGTATTATATAATCGAATCAGACCTCGCTGGTCTTGGGGTAAAGTGCTCGACTTGAGACACGATGACCATGAGTTCAAACTCAGTCGAGGTTGACGGATTTTCTCTGAGCGATACAATTCTGGGGCCCAACTTTCTTCGTAGGGGAAATAAATAAATACGTCACATGTTGATTGTGATCCTCGTGAAAGTACCTTTCCGGCAAAATGTTTTTAGTAGTTAGCTAACGCGCTAGTTTTGTGTTGAGTAAGACTACCGAGGACGGGGATATTGAGGTTCTAATCTCGGTTGGGTTGAATTGGTAGGGAGGGGGGTGTTCCTGAATTTTTTCCCACTCTCCCTCCATGGAAATGCGGTTCACTTCCTCTAAATTCAATCTTCCCAATCCATAATTCATTAGCGTTATTAGTACTTAAGCGTATAACCCGAACGGGTAGTAAGACGCGGTGTTAAATAATAAAAAAAAACGGAACAGGGAGAAATAAAATGATATTTTTTTCTCTTAGTCTGAAGCAAATAAAAGCGCTACACAAGGTAACCAACCACCCAATTAAATGAGCGGTTACCCCGGGAAAAGCCGGGTACTTCTGATAGTAAATAATAATGATATATATAGTCTATTCGCGGACGTCAGCCAATACCCAATTTGACCTTAAGCTGCTTGTAAGTATAATGGGAGATGGTTGACTCAAGAGACTAGATTATAAATTCACCCTCGAGAGGAATAACAGCATTAACATGAAATTATCTCAGTACGGTGGTCAGAATCGAACCTCAGCTCAGTCAGGCGTGTATATAGTGAGCTCAATCACCAGCGGCAACAGAACTAAATGGCAAGCCCGTCTAGTGTGGTTTACAGGTTACGAGTAGGCCAGGGTTGCGATATCGCTCGACGGTCCTCCACGTAAATGCTGGTTTTGTCTAAGTTCTACCTTTCCCACCCTACTCAATTTGTGTTTTAAATGCGTGTAAATACGGCAGGAATGCTGAGCAAAAAAAAAAAATCGCCGAAATATTATTGAAAGTATTGACTTAAGTCACCTACAGTCCTATTTTCATAGGAAGGGCCTTTTAGAAAATGTACACACATTTGTTAGTAGCCAAAATGGAAAACATTTTACTATTGGTGATATTTTATAAGAATTGATGATACCCTATCAAAAGTGAACGTTGTCGATTTTATGGCGTGGCGTATGAATACATGAAAATAAATTTAGTAACTGACCTATAAAAATTGGACAATAGATTACTGTTAAAATGCTTTCATTGTCTTCCCCAACCAGACATATGTAACATTCTTGAATAAAAAGTGGCATACAGGGTTGGGTGGGGAGGGGGGGGGGTAGCGGGAACGCCAATCCCAGCCATGAAAGGAACAGTTCAGCCCTCCGAGGAAATGAATGGAACTACGCCTCACCGATTGTCTCTGTGGGGGGTTCTGANGGGGAGGGGGGGGGGTAGCGGGAACGCCAATCCCAGCCATGAAAGGAACAGTTCAGCCCTCCGAGGAAATGAATGGAACTACGCCTCACCGATTGTCTCTGTGGGGGGTTCTGAGTCAGGGACGTTAGAACACAGGGCGCGCTCCACGCGGGTCGATAGAGACTTACAAACGATGGTCCGCCCCCTTACACTTCCGCGCTGACAAGGTCAAGGTCAACCCCACCACCGGGCAGGACCACAAGTATATAGCATACATATCGAGGTAATAAACCAAGACGAGATTCATTGTTTTAGTGAAACGCTTATTTACTAACGATATAGCTCAAGGGTGTAGATATGAGGGTGGTTACGCGGGGGCGCACCAGCATTCACATAGATTGGATGAACAACAATAATTTGGAGGAGGGGGGGATATCATCCCCTGTGTACCCTGTCGCTATTTAAACCCCGATCAGAGCCAATCACGCCGTCCAATTCTCATAGTTAGAACTAGGGGTGTGGGAAGTCCAGTTTTTTAATTCGAAACCAAATCGAAATACGAATATTTTTTTCGTTTATTGTGTTATGCTTAAAAAATATTATTTTGTGGTTTATTTTTATTCATTTAGAAAAGGTTTTATTGCACAAATATAATGTATTATTTCATTTAAATCTGATAAATTAAGTTAGTATATCACAAGATGCAGTTCTATTACTTTAGATTATTTCATATGAATATGAATATTATTTTTAAGATACCCATTTTGGTGGCCATATAGTTTAAGGCGTCACTACCGCGATAGATTGGCCTGCCAATGACAGGGAGATCAGGGTTCAACTCCTGGTCTGGTGTGATTAAGGTGGTTTTTTCTGTATGATTTATCCCTCTCCTTTCACGCATATGCAGGTACATTTACTTTAAATCCATGTGATCTGCAGCTGTCCCTTTTAATGTTTACTAGTTATTAGGTCTGTCTTAGACAGGTTCTATTTAGTATTTCGTGCGAGGTTTCTTCCATTTTGTTTATGTATATTTTTTTTCACTATAACTCAAGCCACGTGATCTTGGTGTAATGAATCCCCCCCGACCCCTGGGGCTACCCCTGCGAAAAAATTCAGTTTAAAGAATTTTGAGGTTACATTTAAGTAATCAGTGTGCTAAGTTTCGGCCTTGAACTTTATAAAGAAGTTTGAGAATTTTTTTTTGACAAACAGATAGCACATGACTTTTATTATATCGATTGATTATAAATAGCCTAAAACCCGCTTCGGTGTCCGCAGGGTCTATCGCGCTAATCATGCAATAAACTTGAGTGCCAATGACGAGGAGATCGTGGTTCGGTCCCGGTTGGATGTACTGAGAGTTATATGGTATCTCACGCTTTCTTCACGCAAATGCGAGTACATTTAATATACATTCAACCTTACTCACCCCCCAAAAATTGAAATAATTAATGCGTAAACTTATAAGCCGAATGGGTACTAAGACGTAGTGCTAGGAAAAATAGGTTAAAAAATATTAAAAATATAATAGATTGTTATCAATGTTAACAACAACAAAAATGTGTTTTTATTTTTTTAAACTATTCTTTCTAACAAAAAACTACTGTACGTCAGACTGTAATGTACTTCTTCGCGCCATTAACGATTATCAGCGACTTAATTTTATAAAAACTGTTTAACCTGAGAACTTCATGAAAAGGGTAACACCCGCAGGGCGCATGGTCGGGGAACAAATCGCGGTCCACCAAGTAATAGTCCGCTCAATGATTGGGCGACCAACTGTGCCCGAATACGTGAGTATAGGTCACGTGGACAGTGCGCCTCTCGGGGAGCTATTTGTCTTTAAGTATTAAAAAAAAATAGTTTAGTGTATATTGTTTCGCGACAAGATACTAACCCAGGTTGTCATGGTAAATCTAACATATTGGTGACCTGGCGGTCTAGGGGTAAGGTGTCAGACTTCTGTGATGGCGACCGGGGTTCAATCTTCGGTCCCGGCACAGATTTATCTGATTACAAAACCCTTCTTTAACCTCTGACAAGACATCTTGTGAATGTGGGGAATGCCAGGCCGCCACCGTGGTTCGGATTCCACGTTAAACTGTAGGTCCTTCATGTCATCTCACAATCACCCTATCATTACACATTAGCGTAATTGCGTATAACCCGAACGGTTAGTAAGACGCGGTGCTAATAATAATAATAATAATAATAATAATAATAAATAATAATAATCTAACATATTGGCGCTCTCGAGTCTATTCCTAGTCCAGCGTCGAGCCTTGTTACTCTACCGAGAGACACACTTAAGTGCCTGGCCAATTTTACAGGCGAGGTGAGGCCACCTCTGCAATCACTCGTTTCCACCAAATAAATTGTATTTATAATTTATATATAGCGCGTCTGGGCTTAATCATTCGTATACCAGCAGCGGTAAAATTGGCCAGTACTGATGTAACGCTACCTTGGAGAAGCATGAATGTACTAATCGTACATCCAATCCCTCTTTCGGGAAAAATACCCAATATACCAGCAGGGAATCGAGCCCGAGACCCCTAGGCTTGTAGCCAGGTGCACTGACCATTACATCGCGGGTCCGGTTATCAAATACATTATTTAACCTAAATTATTTAAAAAAATTAAGGTGTACAGAGTATATGAAGGCAAGTGAATGTAAAATTGTTGGAAACTACCCCAAGATAATCGTGGGATTTTATATGATCGCTACCCTCTTCAGTGGTCGAATAGTCTAGAGCGTACTTCTCGTGTTATACAGGCCTGCTAATGATGGGGATATCGGGGTTCGAATCCCGGTCGGTTCTACTCATGGTGTTTTTTTAAAGTGGTTTCCCATTCTCCTTCTTCGAAGATGCTGGTATATTACCTCTAAAACGCTTCCTTCCTCATCCATACCCCATTATTATTATTATCATTATCACCGCGTCTTACTACCCGTTCGGGTTATATGCACTTACGCTAATGTGCAATGGTAGGGTGATTGTGAGATGAAATGAAGGACCTACAGTTTAACGTGGAATCCGAACCACGGTGGAGGCCTGGCATTCCTCACATCCACAAGATGTCTTGTCAGAGGTGAAGGAAGGGTTTGGTAATCAGATAAATCTGTGCCAGGACCGGGGATTGAACCCCGGCCACCAGCATAAAAGTCTGACACCTTACCCCTAGACCGCCAGGTCACCACCATACCCCATTAGAGTACTGTAATTATCATATAGGTGTATAACCAGAACAGGTTGTAAAAAGCAGCGATAGAAAAATTTCTGATCAATTTCTTAAAAGTAATATTTAGAAGGATTTTGGTAGAAATTAAAAGAAAAACTAACTTTTTTGTGGTTAGTATTGCTAACATTTTACTATATTATTAGTGTTATCTTACAGATATTGATAATATCCATCAAATGTGACATCTGAAGATCACATTAATTGACGCATGAATTTGTGAAAGAAGATCTCGTAATATTTACAGCTGTCAGAATAGGAAGGGTCTACATAAGTATGAAAAGTGGACTGTAAGCCTCTTTGTAAAATAAAATTATCCCAGAGGTAATATTTACATGTTGGTTTTAATGTTATAAATGGTGTGTGTATTTAAATTTATCTTGCCTATTGCTGTTTACATTGTGAAAATGAGATGTTTTATTCTTAGTTGTTTTTTTTACAATCTACACGTGACTCGACTTTATATTGCATAGTACACCCCGTTCACCACTAAAAGTAGCAAACCTTGACCGATTAAACTATGGCCCTGTACTATAAGGTTAACCATGTAATCCATCGAGGTAAGATTGCTACCATTCAAGGT
Source organism: Timema douglasi (assembly GCA_901482245.1). Lineage (NCBI taxonomy): Eukaryota > Metazoa > Arthropoda > Insecta > Phasmatodea > Timematidae > Timema > Timema douglasi. Next base: position 24,156 of record CABEEJ010001729.1, read on the forward strand.
TAACGAAGTGTGTATAGCCTTTTTTAAATATATATTTTAATGAATTAATAGAAATCTTGATTGTAGTGATTGCACAATTCAAAGATCAATCATTAGCTAATATGAATAATATGCAGACAAGCTTCGAGGAAAAATACTTTTGATGATAATTACTCGCCATCGAGTCTATACTGTCCGAGAGACTGGGTTCAATCCAGTGAATCACTGGGGGTACAGTTTTTTCTTTCTTTTTATGGTTTCCTATTTGTTCTAGAAGCAAATGTTAGTTTTTCTGAAACTGTATCCTCATTAGCACTTGCATTCAGGTTGGATAGTTTAATTTACTGCCTCTAGAATATAAAATATTATTTTATTAATAAGAGGTTGAGGTGGATATAGATGTTTAGGTCATCTCTCTTATCTCAACAGAGGGCGAAGAGTCATTTCTCAAAGTGGGTAGCGGGCTCCGAAAGTGAACAATCGATGCTGGAAGCCATTTATCACCGTGACCTCGTTTCCAAAACACTGCCAAAAAGTTTTCTATCTGCGGGGAGAAGGGGACGTGACGGCGGGCCCTTTTAAGAACCACCCCTTTTATACCCCCTCCCCACCCCCACCCGAGGCAACAAATCTGGCCCCCACCATTGTTTGTGGAGACAGCTTGAGAGGCTGACGACGTTAATGATGATGCTCCCAGGACTGAGGGCAGCGCAGCTCTTCACTCCGCGATGTTGTCTTAAGGTGGGGCTGTGGGGAACGCGAGTTAAGGCCAGTGATTTCGCAGCTTTTAAAGGAAAACCCTTTTTTTTTGACCAAAATAAATAAAATAATTCTCCAGTAGAAACAGAAAGTTTAATTTTCTTCCCATCGTGTTGTCAACAGTTGTTGATTGAATATCTGTCATGAGCATAGCGGCATTAGATGATACACTTTTTAAATGAAGAGGAAAATTATAATTATTAGCACCGCGTCTTACTACCCGTTCGGTTTATACGCACTTACGCTAATGTGTAATGGTAGGGTGATTGTGAGATGAAATGGAGGACCTACAGTTTAACGTGGAATCCGAACCACGGTGG
>CABEEJ010001729.1:27114-37522 GCA_901482245.1 Timema douglasi
GGCACAGATTTATCTGATTACCAAACCCTTCCTTCACCTCTGACAAGACATCTTGTGAATGTGGGGAATGCCAGGCCTCCACCGTGGTTCGGATTCCACGTTAAACTGTAGGTCCTCCATTTCATCTCACAATCACCCTACCATTACACATTAGCGTAAGTGCGTATAACCCGAACGGGTAGTAAGACGCGGAGCTAATAATAATAATAATAATAATAAAATTACACCTTAGTCTGTGTCCCCACCGATGTGGGTTATCGTATATTAATCAACCTTCTTGACGGTTACTATCATGATTTTTAACGTCCGAGACGGCACGTGCGCTACCCGAGGCAAGAAGAGGGCACAGCACGCGGTCATCGATCAACAACCGCTCCTCCTGCGTGAGGTGATCAATACACAGGTGGCAGCAGCAGTTGCTTGTTGACATGTTGACTTGTTGTCTTCCGGTCATCGATGAATAACAGGTAACATGCCGAGATCAGAAGTTCTTGTCCCTTAGAAAGATATTTGTGGTCGATTTACGTCAGAGGAAAAAAGAGGGCGTTCGGATCGATTCATCATCCCTTCAGCGCGCTGGCTATTAGCAGCAGCTTAACCTGATCCATCCCTCCAGATAATAATGAGTCTTCAACCCGAGGGTTGGTCCTACGGATTTTTATCGCTCAGTAAAAACACATCGACCTCGGCCGGATTTGAACCAGCAAACATCGGGCCCTGAGGCAAGCAATTCACCCCAAGAACACCGAGGTTAACGTCCAAATAGGATTTTGTTATTACATAGGCCAGGATTTTTTAAAATCATTCTTGTCGTCAGTGAGTCAGATTATTCACCCATGCTCCATAAGACGACAAAACTATTTAATTATATTATGATTTGTCCAACAGAGATTTAGTTAAATTATTCAAATCAAAATACCTACAAATTAATTTTTTATTTTTTTTTATAAAGTAAACATAACACATAGTACTCTTAAATTTACTTCCCTACAGTTAAAATAATTTAGCAACTTAGCGGACTCTCACGAGGAGGACTAGGGTGCCTATATTATGGTTTTCAGTTACATCATCAGGGGAATTTCCTTTAAGTTCACCCGCCTCTTGGGTTAAGATGGCTTGCAAATGAATCCGTGCTAATCTTAAAACGTTGGTAAAAAAAAGAGTGTAAAATGAATGTTTATCCCCGCCTTTGACTTGGCGTCAACCCTCCTCTTCCGTCTTACCGAGGTAGAATCGTCCGCTAGTCAAACACATCCTGCCCACGGGCCTTGTTTGACATAGGGATGACCTCAGGTTAAAACACACACAGGACACTCTTTTATTGATACGTTTAGTCCAAGGAGAGATGACCCTTGACCTTCTTGATAATTTATAGTTTCCCCTCTTATAGTCGATCAAACGATCGCGAACACCTTGGAGGAGTCATGTTTTCGTCCTTTGAATAAATCACGACACGAGCCGATTCTTTTTTTTTTTTAATATCAGCTTCTCAGCTCATTTACAGACTTGAGTTCTTGGCAATTGGGACCCCATATCTTGATTGGGTGGCTGATTAAATATCTCCTTGAAGTCCTTGACCATGTATCGAACATGCGATCCTCTAGAGATCACCCTCGGATGAGGTAAATCCTTGTCGCACTCGACCACGTAAGGATCTCCCGTAGCTAGTTTATATATATATATATANACAATAAGGAACGCCGCTACGTTTTTAGTTTGACACCTTATATAAGTCAGAAACTCTTCAAAGTGGAAATCCACCTGCCGTGTTGGGTCAGGTAGACGGTATCTGTGGAACAAACACCTATTTAGAGGATCCTGTTTTAACTCATCGTGGCCGTGTTCTTTGAGTGTAGCCACGCACGTAAACGCGCGCAGCGGGTAATTAAGGGACCGACGATTCCGTGCCTACCATCGACCCCTGTCGTTACCGGACAGCTAAGAAGAAACCTCTCACCTACCTTGGCCAGATTTACATCAGCGGGAGGAGTTGGCTCCTCCCTCCGTGTATGCTGGGCGCATACGTCAGGGAGTTAAGACACAAACTAAGAATCACTCCGGGACAACTAAATTATAAACAAGACTCAACCTAAAGTCTCACGAGGTTTTCAATGCAAGATTGAACCAATACCCACCCAGAGAGAAAGGCGTTTCCTCTAGCCTCATACGAATGGAAGTTTGACCCCAAAAAGGGGGGTGGGGAGTCGAGATACAAAACTCGGTGACCAAGCACGTTTTAGGTGGAGATGCTCCAGTGAAAAGTTGTTGTTGTGAGTGTCGGGAGCTGGGGCCGGGAACGGAGATGGGATCAATATTACATAGATACAAAGCAAGAGAGAAAGAGAGTAAGTGTGTGTGTAAGTGAGAGAGAGAGAGAGAGTACACGCGCCCACCGGGCCGGACAGAGCATATGTGGGCAACGCCACCCCACACACATGTACCGCTCACATATCGCAATATCAACAAGGTCCAATACACAAAGAGCGAGCAATTCAACAACAAATATAACAATTTCATAGAAGTAAACAAAATAGAATCAAACATGACTGAATTGAAGTCTAGCTTAGGTGTTAATTTTTTTTTCAGCGTCTCTCACTACCAGTTTGGGCTTTTATGTATATACATTTAATTTTATAACCGCGTCTTACTACCTGTTCAAATTATACGTATATTATAATTACTCTAATGGGGTAAGTACGACATTAGTGTACGACTAGCCCTGTCAGTGTACGTTTACAACGATAACGTGATAGCGGGAAATAGACGTATCTTTCATACATACCTATGAACAATAAACAGCATGCTCGATCTTTAAATGTTGGCTTCCTGCTTGCGTCTACTAATGGAAGAACGATTAAATATCTAATAGTAAGTGTCAGACATTAATAAACCTCCTCCTTTTAAAAAGAAACAACTAGCTATCTAGCTAATGGACCATGAACTCTTCTCTTTGTGATGCCAGATTTTTTTATTTTTTTTGCAAGGGTTGATTATATGAGCACTCACGCGAACGAGGAAAGACCAATTTATTTCCGATCACTCTCCCCATCCCCGTTTCCGGAGGGGTGTGGGGACTCTAGACCACAATCTTCAATCACTACAAAGCCTCCCTCATTTGCCGGTGAAAGTTCAGAGGTGAGGGCAAGCTATTTCAGGTAAAAATAAGGGAGGGGTTTGCAGCGCGCTTGTAGATAATGTTATATGTATCCCTTCAGTAAAATAAGTGCTCTAAATAAAATAGGGTCACAGAACAACACGTTCACGCTTGTGTTGCGTGGAGTAATGAGTATATATCAGCGTTTAGGATTTCCCCGAATTATTTGGACTATTAAATTAAGGTGGCGTGGTCGTGAGAGTGAGACGCATGAAAAGGCCAGTGTTATTACAGTTGTTATATCAATATTTTTTTAAACAAAATAAACAAAATATTGCTCAAATAGAAACCAAGAGTTTAATTTTCTTCACATGGAGATATTAACAGTGCTTAAATATTTGTCATCAGCATAGCGGCATTAGATGAGATACTTTTTAAATGAAGAGATATTGCGACACGCTTCGGTGGCCGCGTGGTCTAACACGCTACTCTCGTGTTAGACTACACTGCCGAAGACGGGGAGATCGGGGTTCGATCCCAATCGGGTGCAAAGAGGGTGTTTTCAACTAAATGGTTTTCCACTCTCCTTCAACGCAAATTCAGGTGGATTTACTTTCAATCAAACCTTCCTAATCCCTAAACCATTAATGTAATCAGTATATATAGTATGATTTTTGTAGGAAGAACAGTAGAAGTTAGTTAGTAAAGTTACTAAAACGATGTTAATATATTCATACATCAAGCCATGTTATCTGCAGCTGTCACTTTTTATATATATTTTCAATACCTATAAAATAACACAAATAAAATGTAATATGTTATCAATGTTGGCCGCAAAGAAAGAGGTTTAAATTTTCTCTACTGTTCTTCCAATCAAAATCAGGGTATAGGTGTACAACCCGAACGGCTAGTAAGACGCGGTGCTAAAATAAAAGAAGGCATTTTTTTAAGAACTGTTGATATCACAACGTGAAAAAAAATGTAACTGTGTTTGTACTGGTAAAATATTTTTTTCTTGTTGCTAAGAGCAATGTTTTTTTATAGAAACTGTGAGAACACTTCCCTTTATTCGCGTCCTCTTTAACTTCAACTCAGCCGCACTCGATTACGAGTCTGCTGTTTAAATGGCATGTGTGTGTGGGGAATGCCAGGCCTTCACCGTGGTTCGGATCCCACGTTAAACTGTAGGTCCTCCATTTCATCTCACAATAACCCTACCATTATACATTAGCGTCAGTGCGTATAACCCGAACGGGTAGTAAGACGCGGTGTTGATAATAATAATAGTAATAATAATAATAATTATTATTATTATTAGCACCGAGTCTTACTACCCGTTCGGGTTATACGCACTTACGCTAATGTGTAATGGTAGGGTGATTGTGAGATGAAATGAAGGACCTACAGCTTAACGTGGAATCCGAACCACGGTGGAGGCCTGGCATTCCCCACATTCACAAGATGTCTTGTCAGAGGTGAAGGAAGGGTTTGGAAATCAGATAAATCTTTGCCGGGACCGAGGATTGAACCTCAGCCGCCAGCACAAAAGTCTGACACCTTACCCCTAGACCGCGAGGTCAGTCTAATAATAATAAAATGGCATGTGTAGTCCGTGTTCTTACTTGACACCTCATCAGTATACATTGCTTATTTACCTAACAGTATTAAGTGTCGGTTCGGTGGTCGATTGAGCTAAGGCATCCCTTTCACAAAATAATGAACTGCCAATGACAGGGAGATCAGGGTTCGAATCCTAACCGGGTATAATGCGGGTGGTTTTCTCTAAATACTTTTCTACTTTCCTTTCACGTCAATGCGATTACGTTTCCTATAAAATAGTACCTTTATAAATCCATAATTCATTAGTGTAATTGTTAAGACACCTTAACTCTGTCAGTAATATGTTTGACTACTGAGCTAAGGGTCACGGGTTCTAATCCCAGCAAGGCCTAAAAATATATCATTAGTGGAATTGGGGTATCCTCTTTCACAGTGATGAATTAACGTCCGGGAGACTGGATGTTGTGTTTGCTCTATATTTAAGATAGTTTGTAAGTTGTATAATCGGCCGGATCAGAAAGTGAATTTTAAATAAATTAAATCAAATATACATAAATAAATTAACGTGATTAACGTATTGCGTATAATCTGAACTGAGAACAAGACACTGCTAAAAACACAAAACATTGTGAAACGATTCTTAAAACTTTTCGTTTTGACATTACTATAATTTTTTTTATTTTAACACCACGTCATATTACACGGTTGGGTTGTACGAATATGCATTAGTTACGCTAAATTTGTCATGGACAAGGCAGGTAAAATTTAGTGGAAGTGTAGCCTCATTTGCACGGAAGAAAAGTATAAAACCATTTAGGGAAAAACTACCCTCAGTACACCCGACCGGGATTCTAATTCTGATTTCACCGTCATCGGAGACCTTAGTAAAACCCGCTTCGACGCCAGAATGAGCTAAGTGTGAACGTAGCTAGTACTCCTATTTCAATACGCAACCCTTAATAACTCTGAGCGCTGCTAAGCTTGCTCGCTTCCTCTCTAAACTACGAGTCTTACTTTAGATGAGGGGGGTAAAGATCGCCGTGGCTTTAGGCGCGCCCTGACGTCATTCCGACACAGCGGTGGAGGAAGCTAACGTGAAAAGTGGCAATTCTTAGGGAGAATACTGATGTGGCAGAGGAATTTCGAAATATCGCGACTCCTGACAAAGTTATTTTACTATGATTTTCCATGGGATTGTTCTCGTTGTTTAGAGTGTCTACCAAATTATGTAAACAATATTCCATGACTTTTTCATGACCTATAAGTAAATATTCATGACTATAATATACCAAAAATATTTTACTAATTATTCACTTAAACTGAGATTTTCGTTGAAAATTTAATAAATTCTGATGCAAGTATAGAAATATGGACCTGAAAGGGATAGGGTGTAATGAGGTGGACTGGATATAACTAGCTCAATATAGGGATAAGGTGTAAGGAGTTGGACTGGATAAAGTAGCTCAAGATAGGGATAAGGTGTAATGAGGTGGACTGGATAGAACAAGCTCAATATAAGGTTAGGTGGCATACTTTTTTAAGCGTGGCAATGAACTTTCAGGTTCCTAATTCCATAGAGTAGTTGTAAATTTAAACTAATTTTATGCAAAGTTTATAATAAGTTATTCTTTCTTACCTTAGGCTTAGCTCACAAAAATGTATGACCTGAAAGCTAATTTCACGACTTTTTTATTGGTAGACACTCTGTTGTCATCTTTCTTACAGCATTTTTGACACAAGGACGATTGTGAAGTTAAAATAATTAACAGCTCTCCCGTGAAACGTTTTAGAAAACATTCTAAAAACTCTTTATAAGTTTGAGACACTTTTTAAATGGTTATGGACAAAAAATTAGATCCGATTACGTTTTAAAAGGTTGAACTTGTATGAGCCAGTATGCCAGCATTTTATTGGAGGTATTTAACGTACACTTTCTGAACCGACTCATTATATCATCACACGACTTATAAACCAACTTAGATCTTGAAGAGACACAACATCCAGCCCTCTGTCCATTTATTGATCACTGTGAAAGGTAAGACACATTTGCAATTATATTTTTTCGGGTATGGCAGGAATCGAAAATAGGACCCTTAGTTCGGTAGGCAGACATGGAACAGAATGAGATAAGGTATCGGACTGAGTTAAAATGTATTGATGTGTGTGCATCATCATCATCATCATCATCATAATTAGCACCGCATCTTACTACCCGTTCGGATTATACGCACTTACGCTAATGTGTAATGGTAGGGTGATTGTGAGATGAAATGGAGGACCTACAGTTTAACGTGGAATCCGAACCACGGTGGAGGCCTGGCATTCCTCACATTCACAAGATGTCTTGTCAGAAGTGAAGGAAGGGTTTGGTAATCAGATAAATCTGTGCCGGGACCGAGGATTGAACCCCGGACCCCCAGCACAGAAGTCTGACACCTTACCCCTAGACTGCCAGGTCACCTGCATCTCTATTGTGTTAAAGCATTTTACTGTTTAAAAAAAAAATCACAAACAAATTAATTTTTATCGGACAGTGTCCCCGTCCAGGGGCGACGTGTTGGAGCGGGGAAGAGGTGTGATCGGTGTGGAATGGTCGGTTCCTAATCATGAATTACACTGTCGGTCAGGGAAGCAGACACACGCCGTTAATTGGAACAAAGGGGCACATACAAGCAGCAATTAATCAACAAGGACTCTTCAGGAGGACGAGCGGTCTAGCTCCCGGCACCGCCCTACAGCCCTAAAATGATGTCATCGAAGAAAAGACAGAAAAATATTACCATTTTATATAACTTAGTTAGGGAACATTTCAGAGACAGAAATTAAGTATCGAAAGATTTATGTGGAAAGAGAGGCTGTTTTTGTCTGCCACCGATTGTAGAAATTTAAATTATGAGTAAATTTTGTAATATTTTTTTTTTTTAGAAAATTACCAACCAAATAAAATGCAAAGTTTGTAATTATTTTAGACAATAATAATATAATATAATATTTAGCACCGCGTCTTACTACCCGTTCGGGTTATACGCTTTAAGTACTAATCACGCTAATGGAATAGGAATTGAGAAGGGTGAATTAGAGGAAGTGAACCCGCATTTGCGTGGAGGGAGAGTGGAAAACCATTTAGAAAAAACCACCCCCAGTTCACCCGACCGAGATTCGAACCTCGATCTCCCCGTCCTTAGCAGTTGAGCTCAACACGACCAGCGCGTTAGCCAACTACGCCAATGAGGCGGGTTTTTAGACAATAAATGTCTTAATTCAAATCGCAAACAAAGTTGTATTTTTGAGCCAAAGATTGTCCAAATTTTTATCGCAAAAATTGTTTGTATATTTAACCAATGAGTGTCCAAATTTCAATCGCAGACAAAGTTTTTTTTTAAACAAACGTATCTGTTTGTCCAAATTTAAAGTGCAATAATAAAGTTTTTTTTAGCAAATGATCACTAAAGTTGAAATTGAAAACAAAGTTCCAAGTTTAAATTGCAAACAAAGTAGTTGGCTTTTAGCCACTGTCTGCTCAAGTTTAAATTACAATCAAATATTTTTTAAGCCAGTGACTGTTAAAATATAAATTGGAAACAAAGTTTTTTTTTCAGTCACTGGTTGTCCAAATTTAAATTTGCAAACAAAGTTATTTTTCTAGAAAAAATAGGCCATTTATAAAATAAGTTACATTGTGAATGATAACGGGAAATTAAATTTGATTCAAAACTTTCGGTAATATTTTTATTATAATTTTTTGGAGTTGTTAGAAGTTTAGATATTAATAAATAAAGCTATAATTTGAGTTGACAATTAATAAATAAAAAAGATACAATTTTGAAAAGTTAATCTTTCTGTTGACAAATTTTAATAATTCTTCTCAAATTCTTCTGACAGTCTGACGGTGGACGTGAAAAACGACAGGATTCCAAGTACATATTCATATTTATTAACGTTTTTGACTGACACAAATATATTATTTATTTTCTGTGCATGTTATAAGGTTGTGAAAATTCAAACAAATCATTCATGAGTAAGCAAGGAAGTTAAATGGGGAATAAAGACAACATAATTTATATGGTTCAATCAACAAAAGTGTAAAGTATACTGATCACGAAAACTTTTAATACGATCAACGTTAGTTAAAGATTATTTCTAACTTGAACTAATATTTTTATTTCGGGGATTTTTTTTTATGGTAGCCAAAATTTAAAATCTAATAAGCTTGTTTTATATCTAGACCAATTTAAAATAATTATTCTCAATTAAATTATATTAAATATAGTTTTAAAATGGCACCTGAACACAGGAATTGAACCCAGTGTCATTGTTCAACAATATTTGATTTAATTACCATTATTATTATTATTAGCACCGCGTCTTACTACCCGTTCGGGTTATACGCACTTACGCTAATAAGTAATGGTAGGGTGATTGTGCGATGAAATGGAGGACCTACAGTTTAACGTGGAATCCAAACCATGGTGGAGACCTGGCATTACTCACATTTACAAGATGTCTTGTCAGAGGTGAAGGAAGGGTTTTGATTTCATTAAAAGATTTATAGAGTGAAGACTGTATCCAAGACTAAAGTTAGTTTCTATATCTGTAAAAGTGTAATAACCAGGCACTTCGCTAGATTACCTACATACGTTTATAAACTACATGCAATGGTAGCTTTGTCGTTTTACCTTTCATTTAGCGCCTAACAAAACGCTTAGATGCGTTGCACATGTCCTGAAATACCGCAATATATAAGAAGTTTTATGTTATTTCAAAATTTTGCCAGTTCCAAAATGAAGGTAAAAGGTATTAACATATTCTTAAAGGGTTTTAAACCTTAAATTTTCTAAGTTCGATCATGAAAATATTAAATTAGGTCATGTTTAACGACGCTACAGGAAAATGTCGTAGTTCTGAGATCAAATTAAATCAAATAAATAAATCAAATAAGTTGAATAATTTTTCAATCGGGTCACAAAAGGAAATTCTAAAATAAATTAGGATTGTTTAAATGGTATTGATGTAAAAATCAAAAAGATAATAGCGATAGAAAAAAAAATTCAAATGCTAACTTTTTGTAAAGTGCTAAGTTTCTTTCGGTAGGTGTCTGTTTGCAAATTATATTATCTTTAAGATGGGACAAGGAAAATTCACCAGCATTTGCCTGTAAATAGTATAATAAAACTAGTAAAAATCTTCTGCATGTCTGTTTTTCTAACAGATTCCCTTGTTCATTCAATGAACAAATTTAGATCACTATTACATTTTTTATTTCTTATACATAAAGTGGCGTGAACAAATATATTTTATATGCATACGATTCCGAAAAAGTTGGTGCCGTCGGCCGGTCTATCATCAGCGTTTTTCAACCAGTGTGCCGCGAAGGGTCAGTAGGTATGACACGGGTGTTTAGGGAGAATATAAAAAAATGATTGAGGAATTAAAATAAATTTTTTAAATACATGATAATCTTTGTTTTTAAATAACACAATTATTAAAATTTTCTTTATTTAAGTTTTAAACACAATCTTGAAACTAGTAATTTTAATGATAAAATCCCTCTTGGTGTGCCTTTACCAGTGCGCCGTGAATTAAAAAAGGTTGGAAATCGCTGGTATATCTCTATGAAAGCTTGTGTGGGGGAACTAACCCAAGGCCTAACTGCTCGACCCATTTTATTAACATTTGGTGTCTACAAACATTATTTAATATCTTAGGTGCAAGACAGTCAAGGCGGTAGCCAGTCACTAATTGCAAGGGGGGGGG
>CABEEJ010001729.1:38718-79537 GCA_901482245.1 Timema douglasi
TTTTTTTTTTTATTACAAATTTTTCGGAAATGATTCAAACGATTTTGTCTAAAATGTATATCTGTGAAATGTTTAACATGACCATCTAAGCTGTATAATTATTTTAGGGGGTAAAATTCTTTTAAGCGTAGTTTATTAACAACTTTTTGAGTATTTTTATAAATGGCTCGAGCGATTTGGTTCCAAATGTGTATCTGTCAAGTTTTCTTTACATCATACGTGACTGTCACACCCACCTCATTGGTGTTCCAGCGGTGCCTTTGCGTCGGGAAATGGTCAGCTCTGGGCAGGGACTCTAGGTTCTCCGGCAGCTTGATGGGCTCCCCGTCTGAAACAAACACTGGCTTTCAGGACACGACTCACGAGCTAGCTGAACCTTGGACGTACACAATATGTTAGAACAACATTAGATCAAACTTGAACATGGCATGTTTAGAAAGTGTACGTAGATGTATCTCCCAACCGCTATGACTACGAGACAAATACATTTCTGAGCATCAGACAATGTTCATACAAAGTTTTTATTTAGCACCGCGTCTTACTACCCGCTCGGTTTATACGATTAAGTACTACTTACGCTAATGGGTTAAGAATTGAATGTAGAAGAAGTGAACCCACATTTATGTGGAGGGACAGTAGAAAATCATGTAGGACCCCCTCGTCCCAGCGGACCTATCCCCGATATGTTTCGAGTTTATCCCATTGCCAGATCACGCGTTCACGTGATACGATCTCGAAAAATTTTCTATTAGCTATTCTTGAAAAAATAAATGTGGTTACTGATTGAGTTTCTTTCATTCATATAGATCTCACTGCGGTTCCATCTCTCGGAATCGTCCATCTCGCAACAAATAGTTCGAAATTATTTTGTTGGACAAAGTTTAAAATGGCGGAAGCATGGATGGACTATTTGATAATAAGAGAACTTGAAGAATTCGAAAATGAATTTAATAGAATGCCACATATTATATTTCGTGAACGCGAAGATCATACATGATATAGTAATTTATACAAATAATAGCTTTTTATTTAATCATTTAGCGAATCAAAGAAACAAACTATGGTACATACCTTCCATGAATTCAAGTATAATCTGCTTTTTGCTCTTAGCTTTTTTTTTACCCATCTTTATTTAGACTTTATCAAGCTAAACTTAACCAACAAAAGATAACCGAGATAAAACGAAGATGGCGAAGACAAAAATTTTGTTATTCAGTTGTTTAATTATTTATTTAATTGTTCACACAGCTATAAAGTTGATCTCAAATCACAATTTTTGATACCGGAAGTTCGGAACAGCCGTTAAATCATGTTCCTTACACTCCCGCCTTAAGAGTGTCCATAATTATATTTTCTCCCAAGATTATATGTTTGTGTAATTCACTTCTCGGCACTACGGCATAGTCTGTGCAAGTGTATGTGTGAATAATCTTGTATTAAAATCAAGAGGACATAACTACTTTTACTATTTCCACTCCTAATTCAATCCCAAGCTAAGTTATTACCGTAATACAAGTGGGGGTAACAATACAACATTTCAAATGAACCCTATCACGCACGCAACATAAACTGCATACGAGCTAAGATGAGAGTGAACGCCAGTGTTGATGACTGCTGTATACAACACCTGGCTGGTCTCGGGTATTTTTTTTGTGGATTCTACACTTCACCTAAAAAAACAAGAGCAGGACAGTCACGTAATCACGTGACAAGTTCTAAGCCAATCACAATATATCAGCCTCGTCGGCGTGCGTCCACTCGGAGCGCCTTGAAATACGTAGCTTTAACTTTGCTTTTTGTCGGCGTGACATCAGCTTGGGGGACCCAACAACCTTTTAAAACCTACGAATCAATCATTCCGCACGCGCCCTCAAAGCGAGATACAAGAAGACAGCTGCATCTACTGTTGTGAAATTATTTGAACAAGCTCGTTAAATAATAAGCGCGTGTGTGATTCTGTTTAGATTTGTTTCACCACACAATACAATAATTTGAAAACATCCGTCGTTACAGTAATCTTAAAGAAGTGTGTATCCACTAGAAAATAAGATATATTATTATAATCAGCTATTGTTTGTGTTGCTAACAGGGTTGCCATTATTTTCTTAATAAAAATCCCCGTGTTTTACAGGAAAAACCATTACATTTTTCAATACATTTTAGATGTAAATTCATAAGATTGACTAGTGCGAGGTAATATGAGGAAATGTATGCAGTTGTTACAAAACCCAATATTTAGGCAGGGCGGTAGGTATAACACATGCATTCGAATAAACATGCTTATTTCTTGAGTTCGATTCTTTTCCATGCAAGACTGTGTGCTATTAAAATCTCGCAGTTTAATGTCCCTGATTCACCAATATTTCAGTATTTATAGTGCTCTTGATGACCTGGCGGTCAAAGGGTAAGGTGTCGGACTTCTGTGTTGGGGGTCCGGGGTTCAATCCTCGGTCCCGGCACAGATTTATATGATTACCAAACCCTTCCTTCACCTCTGACAATAAGTGCATTAATCACAACTTGTGAATGTGGGGAATGCCAGGCCTCCACCATGGTTCGGATCCCAAGTTAAACTGTAGGTCCTCTATTTCATCTCACAGTCACCCTACCATTACACATGAGCGTAAGTGCGTATAACCCGGACGGGTAGTAAGACGCGGTGCTAATAATAATACTTTATTTTAATTTACCGTTTTTTTTCATACACAAAAAATTCGTCGTGTTTTACCGACTCTAGTGGTTTTCAACTCCAAGCAAAGCATCATGGGCCAAAGTAAATTGATTTTTTTAGCACCACGTCTTACTACCCGATCAGGTTATACACACATATATATATACTAGTTACTCTAATGTGTTTGGGATGATGAAGTTTTAATTTAAAGTAAGTGTACCCACATTTACGTGGAGAGAGAGAGTACACCCGACTGGGATTCAAACCTTCATCTCCCCGTTGTCGGCAGTTCGGTCTAGCACGAGAGTACCGCCTTAGACCAGTTGGTTCCCACCCAACCTTTTCCATATCGTGGCCCTCTTGAAGCCAATGATGATTCACCGCGGCTCCTCTAATCTTCCCCACCATACGAGATTAAATTAAAAACCTACGCATACATTTCTAGTACTCTACGTAGCCCATTTCATATTAGTGAAATAAACAAGATGTTTAGTCGGACAGTTATGGAAAAAAAAACAGGGCCTGGATTCCCTAACGGGAGCAAATAGTTCCGTCGGCGCAAGTTTGAAAGATGTACCTAAATCCGTATTCATTAAACAGATGAGGCGCAGGTTGAGAGAAAATCTGCACCCACTCAATAGTAGGCGCAACTCGAAACTTGCCACGTTTAAGAAGTTAAAATGGCGGTCTATTCGCCCAGATATTTAAGCAAATCTAGATTATTTTTTACATGATGTGAAAAATACAATAAGAATAACTTAAAGAGCTAGACTTGTTTCGTGGAAGTTGGGGAACTTCTGACCATTCGAAAACCGACTCGTGTTGTAAATTACTGCGCCCTATTCTCTATTTTCAGCCGCACGTGTGAATCAAGCTTTAATCTCTCTTCACTCAGCGCGGGTGCGGCATGTTCACAGACTCGACCAGAGCCCAACCTAGGGTTCTCAGGAGTAGAGTCAAGTGGGTCACGCGACGACGTCCTCTACAGATTAAGATTGATAGTATACCACTCCGAGATTACCGGGGCGCCGGGGTTGCGAGATTAGGGGGAGTGGAGAGGGGCGGAGGTTACCGCGAACAATAATAATTATAACCCAATCGTTTGCACCGTAAGTAAAAAAATTCAGCTCTAATCAAATATACTCCACTGTTTCACTAGCGTAGTTTGGGTAAGCGTACAGCCCGAAAAAATAAAGTTAGGACGACGCATAGCACTTCATGGCTCTTGGTTCAGAATATAGGAACACATCAATGTCAGTATTCCAATAATGGTGTTTATTAAATACTATAATTTTAACCATCGTTGTTTGACACTAAACCCACTTTTTTTAGGTGGTGGTTCTGAGAACACCACACCTTACACCCGTAAATCCATCATCCACTCCCAGATTAACTCGAGCCACGCGGAGGGGAGCGGAGTGAGACAAAGCGGTACCGAATTCAATGGAAGAGCGACCCCTCCCTACCTATATTCGCTCACCGCCAAAGGTTTCGCCCAGCGGAACAGGTATGAGAGTCATTTGTGGCAGTAAAAGCCGTTTTATTACCAGGCAGTAAAAAAGTTTATCCATCCAAATACTTTTTAATTAATATTACTAACAACATTTGTGTATTTGTAAACATAGTGCTACCATTGATATTCAGACGTAGCACGAGCGTTAACATCCCCTCCAATATGTGTTTGTATTGATGATATCCCCGCGAGGCAACAATACAACCAAAAGAAAGGGCGGAGCTGTCCGGCAGTAGGAGAACAAACAGGCTAAGATGAAAATACAAATGCCAATACAAAGTGTGTTACTACCCCTTACTAGATTACATCATTAGATTCACAAATATCCATTCTACGCTTTTTTCCCGGAAATTTGGCTTCTATTGATTAACTGAAATAATATATGGATTTTTGGACTTAGTTAAGTGAAAATATCAACATTAAAACCATATTTACAAGTACATAAAAGTATATATATTACTCATACATACTTTTATGAAATTGTAAATATGGTTTTAATGTTGATATTTTCACTTTACTAAGTCCAAAAATCCATATATTATTTCAGTTGATTATTAAAAGCCAAATTCCCGGGAAAAGAGCGTAGAATGGATATTTGTGAATCTAATGATGTAATCTAGTAGGGGGTAGTAACACACTTTGTATTGGCATTTGTATGCTCATATATATATATATATATATATACACACAGTATATAGCCTATATAAACACCACATCCTACTACCCATTCAGGTAAGTACTAACTACTAAGTACTAACCACGCTAATGTGTTATATATGAGTAAGGTTGAATTTAGAAGAAGTGTACCCACATTTGCGTGGAGAGTAGAAAGCCATCTAAGAAAAAACAACCGACCGGGATTCTGGCCCCAAGCTCCTCGGCATCAGCTGTCCAGTCGATTGCGAGAGTGACGCCTTAGATCATTCGACCATCGAAATGGGTTATGTCAATGTACCAAGAAATGTGAGGTTTAAAAATAAAAAAGTAATTCGCTAATGCCGGGATTTGGCTTGAAGTGGTAGTAAAGTGTATCGGGGAGCCCATGGCAGCTGCGCCACGGCGGGGGGAAACGTGTAACAAGTGAAGTGAAGTGGCCCGGTGGATCAATGAGAGGGTAATTCTCCCTACCTCCCTCCCTCCTGCGCCTATGAATAATTCTCAACTGTTTACCTGACGACCCTCCAAGTACCGACTGCACCAGGCGCACTCAGCTGTACTTAAAAAATACTCCACAAATAGAACAGTAGCAACTAATCAAAGTGCGACGTCCCTGCGTTTTCGATGTGATTGAATAAAGACGAGGATAGGAGGAAGGAAGTATGAACGAGGAGAAATGAGAACCCAGAGAGAGAGAGAGAGAGAAAGAGAAAGATTTAGCAACATCCAACAATTTCCTCCCAGAGCACAATCTGTTTCGACTCAATCGGAATCACTTATCAATATGAAAACCGTATATATCCTAAGAACATTCTAAATTTCGACATGACAAAGTAAGAGTTTAAAATGTTTACATCTAGAACCGCGTCTCTCAACCCGTTTGGGTTAGACGCATGCGAACTAGCAGGCGTCACTCACGCGGTAGACTGGACTGCCGATGACTGGGAGATCGGGGTTCAAATTTCGGTCGAGTGTAATGAGGGTGGTTTTTCATTTCACCTCCACGCAAATACAGGTACACTTCCTCTATACCCTGGTTTTGGTTGGAAGAACAGAGAAAATTCAAACATATCTCTTTGCGGCCAACCCTGCCACCATTTTTATATATTATTTGTGTTATTTTTTATAGGTATTGATAATATATTTCAAAAGTGATAGCTGCAGATAGCCTGACTTGGTGTATTAATATATAAAAACTAATAATAATAATCATATTTAGCACCGCGTCTTACTACCCGTTCGGGTTATACGCTTTAAGTATTAATTACTCTAATGGATTAGGAATTGGGAACGTTGAATTAGAGGAAGTGAACCCGCATTTGCGTGGAGGGAGAGTGGAAAACCGTTTAGGAAAAACCACCCTCAGTTCACCCGACCGAGATTCGAACCTCGATCTCCCCGTCCTCAGCAGTCGAGCTCAACATGACAAGTGCGTTAGCCAACTACGCCACCGAGGCGGGTGTATATTAAAACTGTTTTAGTAACTAATTTCTACTGTTCTTCCTACCAAAATAATACTATAGCTGTAAATACCAAACGTTGCGCTGGTGAAGTAAGTCTTGTGAAATGTATTTGTAATAGATTTTGAAATTTTTCTTAATGGTACATTTAGAAAGAAAACCAATTATTACTATACGCAACAGCATAATAATGATAGATGGAAATATTGAATCTCTTTTTGATAAATCACATGTCGCCGTTAGGCTAATATTACGTGTAAAATTATTATATATATATATATCCACACTTTTTCCTTAGTACGTATATGAAGTTCCAGCTCTTAAGATTTTTACTTTTTCTCGACCCCTTGAAGAAAGAAATATTGTGATCGTCAAAAAAAAAAAAAATCTAACTCGATTTCTTGATAAATGTCGACGTTTCACGACCCTTGAGACCGATAAATTGGTTTCCGCTAAGCCATTTGTCTGTACTGGAGCAGCCGAACCCATTTCACACTGATCAGGATAAAACTCGGTATCTAGGAAGATTACATGCATTTGCGTGGAAGAAGAATGGAAAACCATTTAGTAAAAAAAACAAAAAAAAAAACCTCGGTACACCCAAACAAGATTCGGACCTCAATATTTCCACCATCGGCGGTCTAATTTATCTAATGCTATAGTGAAAACTAATATATTTTGTCCTTTGTTTGAAATAAGTTTGGTTCGAATCGATATCGGTCTGAATACAGGAAATGTTTCAGTTATTTTGTAAATATACTCAGCTAAAATGAATGACGCAACCCATTCGAATCGGCCAGTGTTTGACAACCCAACTAGAATAATATTTTTTTTTTTTTAAAAGGATGAAGGTGGAGGATCATGGATGACTAAATGCTGCGATCAGAAGAAGACAGCCAGAGCGCTTTGCCCCCTCCCCTACACCCCAGCCCTTCATATCAGATCCTCCCCCTCACACCCTAGCCCTCAACGAGCCCAGTGGACCGCGACGGACTGGGCGGCGTCAGCTGCTGTAACCAAACAAACTTTCCGAGTCAAGGGACAGGCCCGAATAATTGACTTTCTCTCCGCAACGCCCGGGCAGACACGAAAATAATATGGGCGAACTCACCAGACCAGCTCTTGCGGCCGAAAGGCGAAAATACACGAGAGTGCCAAACAGCTTACATTGACAAAATTGGGAGGCGGTGGTAGGGGAGGGGGGGAGTCATGAAAATAAATGGGTTGGATGGAAACAAAACACGCAATTTATTATTTCCTGTCATAATGGAAGCTAGAATCTAGGTTTTTTGTTTTTATCAAACACGATCCTCTTTTAATAAAGGCTTTGCTAAAACAGAACCCGCTTCAGAATCAAACGTCACAGTTTTATGACGTCACACTGATATGACGAACAAAGTACTAAACAATGACGTCATTAATAAACATAACAACCAGAGTATTGGTGGATATGGTGTTTTGTGCGTGGTTTAGGATGAATATAATAATATTCATTCAAACATGATTTTATTCTGTTAATAAACGTCATTCTCCTTGACGTCACTGTCATACGTCACACACTCCACGTAATATATTATTAAAATACCTCTAAATTAGTTAACCCCTATCATGTTCGCACTTCCGGTCGAGTGAACAACCCCTTCCCCTTACTACTCAACTTCTTGGTGTCAAGGCTAGTCGCTCCTATTCGAGTATGTCCCATGGGTTGAAATTTAGTGGTTTTTATCTCCGAGAAACGCATTTAGATGTTAGTAGCGATAACATGTTTTGCGGTCCGCCATTTCGTTGATTTGGACGCCACGTACTGTTGGAACGTAATTCTCGCTAATACAACACACATGACGCACACGTGAACCGAGCATTAAGGGATGGGCTTGGCCCAAATAAAATTAGCGCTACTAAAAGAGATTGGGGTGCACTTGCACTAATTGAGGGAAAGGGTGGGTTCGTGGAGGTGAGGGGTTGGGGGGAGGCGTGTAAGTGGGTGATGTCATGAATAACTTAGCGCCTCATTTGAGTCCCTGGAAAGAGAAGCGCTAGGGTCAGAATTAGTGCTCGAAAACAACTCATCCTCTCCAGCACGTCATTCCAGAGTGCTAGGAGACTCTATATAATGATAAGTTAACAAACTGTCCGCCCGCTTCAGTGGCCGAATGGTTTAGGGCGACATTCTCGTATTAGATTGGCCAAATGAAGACTGGTAGATGGGGGTTTTAACCCCAGTCAGGTCTGCTGAGGGTAGTTTCCCCTAAATGGTTTCCCGCTCTATTTCCACACCAACTAATGTGGGAAGATTACCTCTAAAAGTATTTCCTCATTAGAGTAATTATCATATATGCGTATAACCCGAGCAGGTAGTAAGAAGCTGCGATTAAAAAGAAACTGTCAACCATGGGCTGGAAAGGGGAAAAGGGACCCTCGGTTTCCAAATATGCTCACGCCTGTTGGTGATGTAGTAAGGTTATCGCTACTACCTATTGGCAGAGATAAGCAAGAGGTCAACGAACCAGCCTTCTATATAGGAATGATTTCTTTCCAAAACGTTGTTTTACTTACTCTTCCCAGACTTAATGCTGGGACGGTTCCTTCATATATGTCCTAAAAGAGGCCCCCCCCCTGAGGATTCGGGGAGTCTGGGGACGGGGGGAGGGGGTAAAGAAGTGTAATGTAGGCCTGACGCCTCGGACCATGCTACCTCCAGTGCGGAGGTGTGTGTAAAGAAGTGTAATGTAGGCCTGACGCCTCGGACCACGCCACCTCCAGTGCGGAGGTGTGTGTAAAGAAGTGTAATGTAGGCCTGACACCTCGGACCACGCTACCTCCATTGCGGAGGTGTGTGTAAAGAAGTGTAATGTAGGCCTGACGCCTCGGTAAATGCAATGTATATTGTGTCCGTGCGACTGATACCATCTTCCCAGGGCTGTCTCCTGTTTGCAGTTGACTGTGCGTGTATGCGCTCGTCTAGACTTGCTCGTTGCTCCATTGTAATTACCGAGCGCGACGAGTTATTAGCACGGTATGTCGACCCTTCATCACGCGTATAAGCCGCAATAACCAATCAGCGGAGATCGGGCGCAAACTAGGAAATGACGTAGGCCTATATAAATAGAAAACTGACTGCAACGATGACATAATTATATCACTGAGCAAATGATCCAAAAGAGTTGAAAAAAAGAGAATATTCCCACAAACATTACATTTGTGATACTGTTATAAACATTTAAGTCCACACAATGTATTATAAACATGCATTTTCTAAACGCGGTCATAACTTACAAACTTAGTTGACCAAGAGTAGACACTATTTACAATAAATTGTGCCAAAGTAATAATAATAATAATAATAATTTTAATTGGTATTGAGAAGAGCAACAAAAATCTCGTGTCGAAAAAAAAAATCATAGTTATCACCTATCATGCTTGTGGTTCCTTTTAGAGTGTGTTTAGAAACACTTTTTGTACCGAGGGTTGAAAGCTATATCTCGTAAATACCACACAATACCTCCTTATTACCATATATCTCGTAGCTATCACACAATACCTAATAACTATCACGCAATCTCTCCTAACTGCCACACAATATCTCGTAACTATCACGCAATCTCTCCTAACTGCCACGCAATATCTCGTAACTACCAAGCAATACCTAATAACTATCACGCAATCCCTCCTGACTACCACGCAATATCTCGTAACTACCTTACAATACCTAATAACTATCACACAATCTCTCCTAACTACCACGCAATATCTCGTAACTACCTTACAATATCTCGTAGCTAAAACGCAGAATCTCGTAACTATCACGTGATAGCTAGAAACTACTACGTGTTTTAATATCATGATATAACAGACTGCAAGGCGTCTAAACATATTTTCCTCCGAGTCTATATTTTGGTATTAGAAATTTGGAGGGGTTGTTAAGAAAGTCTGAACTTCTCTACAGTACGAGTGGATGCTTTTAATATCGACTTAACGTGCGAAACTCAACAACGTGAAGGTTATCTCACGTGACTTAACACAGGGCAGTGGGAATGAATGGCGGAGAAAGGAGGCGAAGCATTATTCAAAGGACAGCCGCCGTCAATTGACCGAAGCGAGAACGAGGAGTAGATGTCCAGGAACGGTTACAAGGCCCTAAGAGAACCGTCATACTGAGGAGACACAGTGAGTCATACGTTCGCCGAAAAACGTAATCACGTGACGAGCTGTGAATCAATCACAAGATGTTAGCCTCATCGGCGTTGTCCACTCGGCACGACAGGAAATAACTTCCTGTTTCTGTGCGACATCCGGTCTACCCACTTCGGTGATCAAATGGTCTAAGGCGTCACCCTCATAAGAGACTAGATTATCTAAGACAGGGAGATTGGGGTTCGTACTGAGGGTGTTTTTCCTCAATTGTTTTCCACTCACCCTCCACCCAAATGTGGGAACACTTCCACTAATTCCAACCTTCCTAATCAATACCACAGTGGGGTAATTACTTTTAATGCGTAGTAAGACGCAGTGCGCACAGATAGATAGTAGCGAGGAGTGTTTTCTCAGCGGACAGGGGGAGCATCGCGCTGGGAGCGTGAAATTAACGGAGCGCTGAAGCGGATCCGTTTCTCCTGACTTTCATCAACACCAGCATCTTGTTCAAATTATACACGTCCGTCTTCATTTGGATTCACACGTTCGCCGTGAAAAAACCCAACCAAGAACAGAAAAATAACGTGGTCTCGCGACGAGCCCTGAACCAATCACACGATATCAGCGCAATCTATGGTGCCTATAAAGGTGCTACAACGTTATTTCAACTTTTCAGGTTCTGCAGGATGCAATCTGCTTGGGAGGCTCAATAAAATATTCAAACCCGTCTCATTAAGTGCGCACACGCCGGCATAGATACAAGCATACAGCTGCATCTACTGTTGTGATAAAGGATAGCAACAATATTTAGATGTAAAGAATATATAGATGTATTTATAAAAACATCGGTATATTAGGCCTATGGTATACAAAAATTCATTCAAAGGAACGGGCGAATGAATCAACGCCGTGAGGTAGCAGCCAGTCAGCTACTCACAACTTTTTTTTCCATCACGTCTTACTACCCGTTCGGGTTGTTCGCATATGTCCTCACTAAGATGATTAGTTAAGGATGAGCCAGATTGAATTTAAATTAAGTGTACCCACATTTATTTATTTAGAGAGAGAGAGAGAGAGAGAGAGAGAGGAAAACCACCCTCAGTACATCCAACCGGGATTCGGACCCCATTCGTCCTGCCATCGGCAGTCAAGTCTATTGTGAGAGTGACACCCAAGACCAAGAGTGTCAAACTCGTATGAACTTAAGGGCCACATTGAAAATTTTAAATAATTAGGTGGCCGAATAAAAAAAATTCTTAACTAACTTAATTAAAAAGAATTCCGTTTTAGTACCTTGATATTACATTAATAAAAGAATAAATTCCTTTATAAAACAATAGCACTGTTCCTATTTTGAAAGTAATTCACCACTGGCTTGCTAGGCCTATCGTAGTTTCCCCAGAGCCCCATCAGCCGTCACTTTTATAGGTTCCTGCAGGGCCTTCACAGCTACCAAGGAGGTCACGGGGCACACATGGTCACCAATGTACTCCACCCCCACAGGCACTCCCCTATTTCGTGCCGTCACCCACTCCCCTCGACGTGGACAAAGGGTTGGAATTTTGGGCGAGAAAGAGGTGGAGGAAGAGAGGTAGGGGGAGGAAAGGAGGTGGTGGAGAGGTTTATGTTCCAAACAGACCAGGCCAGTGGCTGGAAGCTGTAGATGATGATGATGATGATGATGAAACAATTAGATTAACCCCATATTTTTTCACCAAAATTTTGAAGCCAGTCATGTTATAAATCTAGCGCTAAAATAACTTGCGTCCGTCAAGTCGAGCTCTCGTGTGATTGATCCCATTTCATGTGAGAAAAAACTGTTAGGGGGGGTCGTCTTGGTGTGCCACGCAGACGTTAAGCTATAATGCAATATTTTAATCTACGCTGTGTTATTTCAAAATATGGTTCACAACAAAATAATGTCGAAAATTTCAAACAGGACTCTTGTTTTCTTAACAATCCTATCGGTTGAATTTTATTCACGGAAAGAAATGAAAATGTGACTTAACTCATTTTTAGCGACTTTTTAAGAATAATATTTGCGGATCTATGAGACTAGACTTGATGATTAAAGGGCTTTATATTTAGCCTCCCTGTAACAACTAGAGTAATTTTTTGACAGGGTCATCACAGAAAATTTTAAGATAACTTATTTGACAACTAGCAGTGATATTTCCTCCTTACCTAGAGATAAGGAGTTTCGTAGTTTTATTTCCCCTCTTTCTTATTAACATGACAAAGGGTGGTTGTAGGTGAACTGTGAAAGAGTATAAGCTTAGACAAACTAAAGTAGTTACAGAGATCATTGTATTATCTTAGGAGGTGTGGCCTGACAGCGATTTATACTTTCTCTCTGATGGAGGCGACCACCTTGACACACTAATACCAAACATGGCCCATATTGGGCACGCAAATTCAGAGACTTTTGGGAATTGATCCAGGTCGAAGAAAGAGTACAAATTGGATAAGTCACACCGATTTCAGTTTTCTCCAAATTATACAAAATTAACAAGTATCCCAATCTCCAATGTTGTATTGCTACGGAGTTTATAAAAATAATTATAGTGTCTCATTGTTTAACGGTTCATCATAAGGTCCGTGGGTTGCACACAATCATGGATAGGGTCCGCAAGTTTGACATGCCTGCCAGACCATGCGGGTCGTTAAGAGCTATTAGGATAAATATATTATGCACCCTGCCTTACAAGTGTGTATGAAGGGTAGCCTTACAAACTATCTCACGGCGTTTTCTCATCAGTTTAAACGTTGCTTCACTGTTCAAGTGGCAACAGACAAATATTAGAAATGTTCTCGGGATGGGGACTACTTCCATTATGACCCACTTCGGTGGCCGCATGGTCTAAGACACTACTCTCACAGTAGACTAGACTACTGATGACTGGGGAGATAGAGGTTTGGATCTCGGTTGGGTGTACCGAAAGCGTAATGATTTGATTTGATTAATTTTTTAAAATTAATTTGTAGAGATAATAAATTATTTGGCGTGATGATGTTCAAAATTTACTATTATTTAACTCTATCTTTAGCAGTGAACGCTGACGTGGTGCCGCATCCTTGGGTTTCTCTTTTATTAGACACCCAGGTGAAATCTTCTCGGAAAGCAAATTAGGGAGGGGCACAAAGAAGGCTGCATCCCGTTACTCAAGGAATATTCCAGAAGCTAAGAATTCATAGATATAGCTTTTGACAAGCGTAGAATTCGTCACTAGATTGTTAGTCGCTGATCTGTCTGGGCGTTCGTCCGTCATAAGAAAAAGAATACACATTTTCAACAAAATCACCGAAAGTTAATCGGGACTCCACACATATTGCGCCGGGCACAATCTAGGATCAGTCATCCAAACGTTTATATTCAGCACAGCTCCCTACAAATAGAATCAGCAGTACATGTGAAATATAACTGCGGGTACCAATTGTTCAGATTCATAAGAACGGTGAACGGCGCAGATTTTCTCCCTACCAAGGCCGTAGCCAGGTGGGGGTTTTGCGGGTTTAACCCCCTCTCCTCCCAAATTTTATGAACAAAATATATATGGCTTTATTTATGGTTCAAACAATATCAAAATTAAGATACAAGTACAAATTAGGGGGCTTTGTTACCATAAAAAGCACTTCAAAGCACTTCAAAGCACTTCTAAAGGTGTTTAATATTCAGAAATTTTTCTAGCCTTCTGCAGTTAGAAGGTAATGTTGCCTTAAAAAAAAATTCAGATAGCTTCTAGAACTGTTAATCATTTAGAATTTTTTTTCTAGCTTCCGACATTTGGGGAATGTGCCCCCCCCTCCCCCCCCGAAATTATTGGCTGGCCACGGCCTTTCTCACTCTTCTATATAAAACAATATATATATACATAATTAGATATGTGAAAAATAATTATGTACATTGTTATAGACACATAAAAGGGGACAAAATAACATCGAATTTCATCAAAAAGTTTATAATATGAAAAATATTCTCTCTTACAGAAACGTATTATTTGATTTGGACATTTTAAGCTCACCATTTTCCAATTTATAATTAAAAATTATATATTTGGCTATAATTCAGAAAATATTGATTTCATTAGATGTTAGCTCATATAAAAGTTGTTTATTTTTAAGATCCCTACAACTCTGCATTGATAAGTTATTTCATACATCAAAGAGAAAAGATCCAAATTAGAAATGTCTACATATGTTAAGTAGTCTACCCTCAAAGTCATTTTAATGGTAAAAGGCCGCAAGCTACCCATCCCTGGTCTAAGATGTCAAACTCGTAATAGAATGACCTGCCAATTACGGGGAAACCTAATCCCGGTCGGGTGTAGTGAGGGTGGTTTTCTAATTTCTCTCCCTGCAAATGCGGGTACACTTTCTATAAACTCTAGCTTCCTCATCCCTTACACATTGACGTAGTTTAATTACACATGCGTATAACCCGAATGGGTACGTATGACGCTGTGCTAAAGAAGAATCTCAGCGGTAGCTCGCGTATCACAGTTTGATAAACACTGCTACAAAGGGCCGAAACATGTTCCTCTATAACTCCGGCCCCAGCCACGCCCTACATGTAATGTCTCCATACGACGGGGACCACCAAATAACCCCGCGAGGTTTTATTAACGCTCTGTATCTCGGAACCAGTCGCAGAGGAGGATTCCTGTTTACCGCTCCCTTTGCTAGATGTTTTTAAAACGCCCGGCATAACCGGGGCGAGACCATTCTCGCTCGTAAATAGACCCCGGGGCGGGACTCGATCATTAGCATAAACTGTAGCACATCCCACACAGCCCTTTTTGTCAAGTATTTGTAGCTTTCTAAGCACACATTTTACATCTGTGCGCTTGGACACGTTTATCCTGACATTCTATTTCTGTACTCCACGTCTTATTATTATTATTATTATTATTAGCACCGCGTCTTACTACCCGTTCGGGTTATACGCACTTACGCTAATGTGAAATGGTAGGGTGATTGTGAGATGAAATGGAGGACCTACAGTTTAACGTGGAATCCGAACCACGGTGGAGACCTGGCATTCCCCACATTCACAAGATGTCTTGTCAGAGGTGAAGGAAGGGTTTGGTAATCAGATAAATCTTTGCCGGGACCGAGGATTGAACCCCGGCCGCCAGCATAGAAGTCTGACACCTTACCNTTAAGAGCAGTCTTTTGGCAGTTTTCATAACAAAACTTTTGTTGTCAAATATTACTTCTGTAAAAACGTATGAGTTTAATTTTCTTTACTCTCCCTTAAGTGGCCGGATAGCATAAGGCGTCACTATAGTGTTAGCCTGGCTTGCCGGTGACGGGGAGATCGGGGTTCAAATGCCGGTCGGGCCAAAAGAAGGTGGTTTTCCTAAATTGTTTCCCGCTCTCCTTCCACGCAAATGTGGGTAGATTACCTTTATGATACTTTCTTTCTAATTCTTACCCCATTAGAGTAATTATTGTAAATGCACATATGCTGAACAGGTAGTAAGACGCGGTGATAAGATATAAATTATCCACATGGCGATATCAAAATTAGTTCTTGAATATCTGTCAAGCGTGACCTGGAATTTAATGACAATTTTTTCTCTTCGTTTAAAAAGTTTCTCATCTAATTCCTCTATGCTCATGACAGATATTCAACAAATGGTGTTGTCACCATGTGAATAAAATTAAACTATGTTTCTACTAGAGCAATATTTGATTTAATTTGGCAAAAAAAAAAAAGTTTGGTTATAAAAACAGGAAAAACAATGTCCTTAACTCATGTTCCCCGCACTCCCACCTTAACAATTATGGGAAAGGTATAATTTTAAATAAATGTTGACCACATTTGCATGGAGGGTAAATGGAAAAGCATTTATTAAAAACTATCCCAAGTAAACTCATCCGAGATTCAAACCCCGATCTTTTCCATCACCGCCAAACCAGATAAGACGAGAAGGACGTCTTTTTCTGTACACCTACCGGTAGGGGCTAGATGTACCCTTAACACTTGACTAGAGTTTATACGATAGTAGACACAGGCCACTTAACCCACTAAACTTTTTGTTCGACGAAGAAATCTACAATATCTTTAAATTGGAGCGTCCAAACAGACTCAAAACTTTGTTTTAAAAGAAGATTATTGTTACTCTAGCATCGGACAGCTGTCTGGTGTTCTATGGAAACGTTTGAAGAATCAAACAACCTGCGCATGCGCGATTTACCCCCGTCCTACGTTTGCGAAGAGTCCTGCATTCCATCACAGCTGTGTGTTTATGTTTTGATTATATTAGTGATTTATATAATCATGATAGAAGAGACTGAAGTAGACTGCGAGATTATAATTTATTATAAACAGTAGCATCCTGCTATCTACGATCAATTTAATGAGCATTACCACTATATATATATATTTGTATCCATGCGTAGAATATTAATGGAAAGGAAATTAAATTGTCAGATAAAATTATTGTTTTATTTATATGGTAGAAAAATTAGGCAGGTATTCCNTTGTTTTGTCTGATAAACACTTGTTCAAGGCCATTGTCTGAAACAATGTGCTCCAAACTAATTGTTTCGACCAATGGGTAAGCTAACTAAGTGTAAACATAATAATAAAAAGACAAAACAAAAGCACGCCTGTGCTTAGCATTATTTGGTAGGAAGAAACCTTTAGAAGATATACAAACATATTTTTTTGCTGTTAAAATTGATATTTTTTACTGTATTTCTATACCATTATATGGGTATTGATAATCTATAAAACGTGACGGATGAAAATTACATGACCTGACGTATGATTATATGAACATAGTTTCAGTTAATTTTTAACAAACAAAAATGTTTCTTCCTGTCTAAATCAGATTGTACTCCATATGCTCGGAAGGATTTTTCCGTCAAGTTGTGAGAGTTTTGTGGACTTGGTCCCTTTTAAAGTTTATATTTGACACCACATGACTTAAGTATTAAATGTGTCAAGGGAAGTATGTCAGCTACTAATTTAAAACTATACTTCTATCATGAACATGAAAATTAGGACGGAAACCTTTCGTGATGCCTGGTGTCGTGTGTAAGGCCCCAAATCTCTCAGCGCTGTCGTTAGAATGACGTAGGGGCGCTTGATTCTGTTTTCTTTGCTTTACTTGTGTGTGCTGGTTGTATTGTTCATGTCTTAATCTGCGTCGTAAATCATAGGGTCGGCTGGTCCTACCTGAAGACGGGTTCACACTATTTTCTTAATACCAAATTCTCTGTGTTTTCCAGGTTTTCCAGGTTTTTCAGGAGGAATTTCCATTTTTTTCAGGCAGCTTAGATTGAAGACGGGAGTACTAAAATTTTATTTTTCATCAAACTGATTAAGTGTAAAGTCGTAACATGTTTAAAACGGTAGGATTTTAGATTTAAATCTTCAGTCGCTTCACACAACCCAGGTTTAAGGGGGAGTAAGACATGTTTAAATCAGCGTGCTTAATTCTTCATCTTTTCGTCCATCCTAAGACCTACTATTTTAATCCTTCAGTTAAATGTCCCAAATTAACAAATATTCCAGTATTTTTACTAGATTTTTCAAAATTCCCCGTGTTTCCCCGGTTTATTCCAGACACAAAATTCGCTGTTTTTCCCGGTTTATTCCAGACACAAAATTCCCTGTTTTTCCCGGTTTATTCCAGACACAAACTTCCCCGTGTTTTCCCGGTTTATTCCAGACACAAACTTCCCCGTGTTTTCCCCGTTTATTCCAGACACAAACTTCCCCGTGTTTTCCCCGTTTATTCCAGACACAAAATTCCCTGTTTTTCCCGGTTTATTCCAGACACAAAATTCCCTGTTTTTTCCGATTTATTCCAGACACAAACTTCCCCGTGTTTTCCCGGTTTATTCCAGACACAAACTTCCCCGTGTTTTCCCGGTTTATTCCAGACACAAACTTCCCCGTGTTTTCCCGGTTTATTCCAGACACAAACTTCCCCGTGTTTTCCCGGTTTATTCCAGACACAAACTTCCCCGTGTTTTCCCGGTTTATTCCAGACACAAACTTCCCCGTGTTTTCCCGGTTTATTCCAGACACAAACTTCCCCGTGTTTTCCCGGTTTATTCCAGACACAAACTTCCCCGTGTTTTCCCGGTTTATTCCAGACACAATCTTTCCCATGTTTTCCCGGTTTATTCCAGAAACAAACTTCCCCGTGTTTTCCCCGTTTATTCCAGACACAAAATTCCCTGTTTTTCCCGGTTTATTCCAGCCACAAGCTTCCCCGTGTTTTCTCGGTTTATTCCAGACACAAACTTCCCCGTGTTTTCCCGGTCCTGTATAGGACGTGCTATGTACGCAATGGAAACGTGGGTAATGAAGGAGCAGAAGAGAGATAGAATTCAAGCCTGTGAAATGAAATTTCTGAGAAGTACTATGAGAGCGACAAGAATGGATAAGATGAGAAATGAGAGGGTGAGTGAGATAGCCGAGGAGGAACCGGTGCAAGACAGGATAGAGAAGGCACGACTAAGGTGGTACGGATGGGCGGAGAATGGAGGAGGAGAATATAACAAAGAAGATGATGGATATTGAAGTGGGGGGGGGGCAGGAGACAAAGAGGATAACCAAAGGACGGGTGGCTTAAGAGATGGTGGGGAGAAAGGAGGCGTTGTAAAATCTTATTTCCCAAACAGACCCAACCAGTGGCTGTAAACTATTCATGATGATGATGACGTTGATGATGATCAAAGGAGTCTAGAGGGAGAGGAGGATATGACATGACTAGACGTACTCCCAATATAAAATTGTCGCGGATCGAGTTTTATCCGTTATTCCACCGCGGCGATACACGAATGGTGTAAATTGTGGGTATCATCAATGATGGCGACGGAACGAGGATCGGATCTGACAACAATGCTCTCTCAACTTACTGTGTCCGTGAGTATCGTCAACCCGCCCTAGCCCTGATACGACCCAAGTGTGGACCCGGCTTAACAGCGTCACGGACTCGCTCCTGCAAGAACACATTATACCCGCCGCTGACAGAAATTTACAATTCATTTATTATAGCCTTCAAGCCAGACTTCTTAGCTTTGACGGTTTTCTGTCTTCTTTCTGAGGTAAGGTTCCCCGAGTTTGATTCCCGACATGTTCAAATAACTGGTGATGAATCCGATCTGGGTGTTGTGTGTGTTCAAGATTTTTTGTTTAGCAATACGTCTTACTTTATGTTCGAGCTATACAAATATTCACCAATTAAGCTAATGTGTTAGGGATGAGGAGGGTTGAGTGTAGATGAAATGTGCCCACATTTGTGTTGATAAATAGTGGAACAACCATTAGGAGAAAATATTCTCAGCATACCCGAACTCCCTGTCATCGTCAGTCCAGTCTATTGCGAACTTAGACCCATTTTACCACAGAAGCGGGTCACAAATTCACTTCATCTAAGCCTATTTATTGTAGGTCATATTATTATTGTTGGCTAGATAACTGTTTAAACCCAGATTGATTTTTTTATTAAATTTGGGATGCGGGGAATTTCCTATTTGAAGGGTGCACAAAGTCTCTCAGACATGCGACACTTCTGTATCCGCTCGTGCCCATAAATTTATTATTTTATTTGTTAGCATATGGTATATTTGACCGTGAGAAATGCAGTAACTAGTTCAGTCACCCTGGATGTAGACTGTTAGTAGGTTGGTGGGAACATAACTTTGTCCAGGATATACCTTGGAGGTTGTTTACACGTCATACTCGCAATAAGATGACGTGATGGCGGTGATTAGCAAGGTGTGGAGCCTTGAGCTTAATTAACCAGACCGTGGTGACCATAGGAACAGTTCTTCTTTCAGGAATCGAGCCCCAGACCTCCGGATCAATATCCAGCGAACCTATCCCGGATATGTTGCAAGTTTATCTCACTACGGCGAATCTCGCAACGCTCAACTCGAACTCGTAGTTTAATATCCGTAAAGTAACGTTTCTTAAGTTTAAAATCTCGCAATTCGTGTTGTGTCTTCTAATTTCGTATTAAGCGAAAAGTTCCGAACTTCCGGTGTCGAAAATTATGATTTGAAATTTACTTTATAGTTGTGTGAACGCACCCTTAAGCCAATTAAACAATTGAATAACAAATTTTTTGTCTTCACCATCTTCGTTTTATCTCGGTTTTATTTTTTGTTGGTTAAGTTTATCTCGATAAAGTCTAAATAAAGATGGGTAAAAAAAGCTAAGAGCAAAAAGCAGATTATACTTGATGTATGTACCATAGTTTGATTTTTTGATTCGCTAAATGATTAAATAAAAAGCTATTATTTGTATAAATTACTATATCATGTTCGCGTTCACGAAATATAATATTTGGCATTCTATTAAATTCATTTTAGAATTCTTCAAGTTCTCTTATTATCATATAATCCATCCATGCTTCCGCCATTTTAAACTTTGTCCAACAACAAAATAATTTCGAACTATTTGTTGCGAGATGGACGATTCCGAGCGGTGAGAATCGCAGTGAGATCTACCCGAAGGAAAAAATCTGAATTCGTAACATTTTTTTTAAGAATAGCTACAGTAGCCCCGGGATGCGTAATTTGGTCTGGTTATCTTTTTAAATCTCTCAGTCAGCACCAAAGAAGCTGTGGGGCTATTGTAAATAGAACAAAGTTCCTAGATTGTGTCACGTGAACGCCTGATCTCGCAATGGAATGGACTCTAAACATCTCGGGGATAGGTCCGCCATCAATCACCATGTTAAACAATGACGAACACCACGCTCGACCTATATTAAACCGAACAATTATCATCAGGCGCAACCGTACCGTCAGAATTGATTTGTTCAATCGCTAGTGTTTTTTGTTTTGTTTAATAATCATAATTTCAACAGCGCAGCGTCAAATTCATTATTTCCTCTCACTGTAACGGAATAACGGGTCATACTCGGCACAACGGGGGAGGTTGAGGGGATGCGGGTCACCCCTCTGCTATGTTTTATGGCGTTGGTTTATTCTCGTCCAGAAATCATGGCACATGCGATCTAACACGTCTGATCACAATGCCGGACAGATTAATCATACGAGGAACATAAGAGACTTCAACAATAATAAAAAACACACACATCCCGTTCCACCTGGACTATTGTTATGGCGGTTGTTTGTGACGTCACAGAACGATACAATGGCTCAATAGCGTGGACGAGAAGGATTATTCTTGTGGTTAGTTTTGAACTGTTTATGATTATTAAATTTTTTAAATGTACAATTTGATATTAAGCACGTCATAATAAGTAATTGTGCTATTTAGGGTGGAGAACATCCTTTGCAGTAAAATAAACTAATGAAAACATCTAGAATCGGTAGAAGAAAACTGACTCAATTGAACACTAACCAAACCGTTATATTTTGTGTAATATTAAAAAAAATATTTTAATAAAGCTTTACGTAATATATAATTTTTTATTATTTTTATCACCACTTTTTACAACCCGTTCTTGTTACACGTTTGTTGACGTATATAATACATATGTATACAAATTAGCTAGGCTAATGAGTATGATAGAATTGAGGTAAAATGCACCCAAATTTTCACAGAGGAAGAGTGGGAAAACTTTTTATTATTATTTGGGGAATTTAAAATCACTTTATGAACCAACTGATTATATCAGTACACAACTTACAGACTAACTTAAATCTAGAACAGACATATCCCCCCCCCCCCNCCCACATTTTCCCAGCCCTCAATTCATCACTGTGAAAAGAGTAAAACTAAATTTTATCAACGGTTAATTTTTCGAAAGCTGGGAATTGATCCCGGGACCCTCAGTTCACTAGGAAAACACGCTACCGACTGAGCCAAGGTGTCGGACTTTTCTTTGTTAACAATAACAACATTTTACTATATTATTGGTATTGAACATTTCTGTCAAAAGTGATTGCTGTAGATCACACGACTTGACGTATGAATAGTAGGCTTATATCTGGTAATTTCTCTAGCTGTCAGAGTTTTTCCTATGAAAATTGTACTGCATTCAAGTTTTAAAAGGAGACAAACATAAATATGTGGGTTCCAGTTTTCATCCCCATAGACTAAAGAGAGAGAGAGAGAGAGAGAATTGGTGGCGGGTTTTCTGCTCTGCTTATACACTGTCACTTCACATCAGCGTATTTAAATATACGAGGAGTTGGTGGTTGGCGTTATTCGGTGTGATGTGAAGTCATTTGTGTGGACATAATATATCAAACTGTCAAAAGGCTTGAACAAATATATTTCTCAAACTTTTCACCTTCAGAGATCTCGGGATAAGTTTAATGTCATAGAAATAACAAAGACGTTACCCGTACCGGTGGACAAGCGGACTAAATGTCAGGCTCATCTGGCTTACAGGCTTGCTGATGACAGGTAGGGGTTTGAATTCCAGTCGGGTGTATTTAGGGTGTTCCCTCCCCTCTCCCCTCTGACTGGTGTCCGACACCTTGGCTCAGTCGGTAGCGTGTCTGTCTAATGAGCTAAGGGTACCAGGTTCAATTCGTGGTATGGCCAAAAACATTATCATTAATTAAATGGGTGACCTGGCGGTCTAGAGGTGAGGTGTCAGAACTCTGTGCTGGTGGTCCGGGGTTTAATCCTCGGTCCCGGCACAGATTATCTGATTACCAAACCCTTCCTTAACCTCTGACAAGACATCTTGTGAATGTGGGGAATGCCAGGCCTCCACCGTGGTTCGGATACCCACGTTAAACTGTAGGTCCTCCATTTCATCTCACAATCACCCTACCATTACACATTTACGTAATTACAGCCCGAACGAGTAGTAAGACGCTGTGCTAATAATAATGATTAATTAATTAAATATGAGTTCTCCCTTACACAATGACGAAATAACTGTCGGAGGCTACATGTTGTGTTTGTTATAGATTTAAGTTGGTTGATAAGTCGTATTCTGGTACTATCAGTCGGTTCAGAAAATGCATGTTAAATACCTAAATACCCCAAAATACCAAAATACTACTATAGATCACCCCTTCCCCTACCCCCACACAAACACGCACATGCAATACAGTGAGGTCTGATTTTTTTTAGTGAAAGTAAGTCCCCCCAAAAAGTGGATTTTTAGTTTAGATGTTTGTATTCATTGTAAACACAAACATAAAATTCCTGCCTCATCGGATATGTTTTGTGGCTGCCATCTTGAAAAGAAAAATGGCGTCCATCTCTGAACCGGAAATAGTGCGTGATAACAAAAAAAGAGTTAGTCTGCCATCTAACAGGTTTTTTTTTGTAATGTGTTTCACTACCCTTCGGGTTGTACGCATATGTACTAATTACGGTAGTGCATTAGGGATGGGCAACGTTGAATTTTGAGGAAGTGTACCCACATTTGCATGGATGGAGAGTGGAAAATGACTTAAGGAAAACCACCCTCAGTACACCAAACCGGGATTCAAACCCCGATCTCCCGATCATCGGCAATTCATTCTATTGCGAGAGTGAGACCTCAAGCCATTCGACCATCAAAGTGGGCAGATGATGATTGAAATCCATCCCAAGCTAGATATAAAACCGAGTCCTTTAAGGGAAGTTCGTTCATGATTGCATCTTAAACATCAAGGTTATTAATGACTTAGGCTAATGGGTGGGTAAATAACCCGTCTGAAGGTTATAAACGGGTGAACTGCATCGAGGAATAGGTGTTGAGAATAAAATAGTTTTGAGTAAGTGCATCAGCATTAGAATAGAGGGAGGATGGGAGAAACAGAGCAAGAATCACGCGTGGAAAGTTACTCCTCAATATACCCGAGGGTAGAGCCTTCAATCCAGTCCATTGAGGGCCTGACAGATTGAAACATGTGACCACCAGTGCGAATAAAAAGAGCTGGTAGATATAAAAATACTCCTAGCACCAAGTTATGGCAAATTTGTTTGTTATTTTAAAAATCTCTTATATGATAGGAAAATAATAATATTATGCTCTTGTGTATAATCGTGTGTTTGAACTAAACAACCTAAAAATAACGATTCTTTTTATGTTAAGCGATAAAAAAAATTCAAAGCTTTGCTATTATAAAGAAAATGGAAAAGTATATACAGATCACAACATAGGAATAATTTGTTTACGATGCATAAAACTCTCAAGAACTCGAATATCAGGCTTTTATGTAAGTAAACATGTATAGCATTCTGAGGGCTGTATGCAATAACGAGGCTGAGTGTGGGTGTAATTTTACTCTCCAGCCTTAACACGCTACTAAAGCTCTAGTAGCATACAAACAACACTTAACCTCGTTAACTACATACAACACTATCCCGAGTAGATAATGCTCCTAAATGTTGATCTATTTACCCTGAGAGCTGGCAGTCTTACCTTGACGGATTAAACCATGCTGCTGCCTATAAGATCCATACTGTAATCGGTCAAGGTGAGACTGCCACATCTCACCGTAATCCGTCATGGTGAGACTGCTATATTTCACTGTTGTCCGTCAAGGTGAGATTGCTATATTTCACTGTTGACGGTCAAGGTGAGACTGCCACATCTCACCGTAATCCGTCATGGTGAGACTGCTATAGCCTATTTCACTGTTGTCCGTCAAGGTGAGATTGCTATATTTCACTGTTGCCGGTCAAGGTGAGACTGCTACATTTCAGGGTAAACGGAGAGTAGATTGCCATTATTTCATCATCTATTTATTTATATAGCTAAAATTTTCTAAGGATTTTAACATTATGTTGGAATAGGAAATTGTGGGACTTGGGAAAGTCATAAGACGGTGGGAAATGTATCATGTTACATATCTCAAGTTCAGGGAGCGGGTTAAAATAAAAAATTTCCTCCAGCAAATGCCTAAAAAGCTAATCTAGGTCCACTACTGTATAAAACGCGACTAAAGCACTTACTAGAGAAATGTTTCCTATTAAAGCTTCTTGCCTTGGCCAGTATTCCTAGCAATGGGGCTTTTGCCCCCAACAAACCAGTGGCTTCACTTGTCTAGTTTGTAAGGAACCAGACACACTGATCAGACTGTTGGTAGTTTTATCCGCTATTCCCCCTCTTTGAATAACATGGGATCGATGTCGTGGGCTAGTTATTGCCTTGTTTTGGTGGCGCTCAAGCGTGAACAGTCAAATCCACCAGTAGATTCTGCCAACTACGTCCGCAGTTGAATTGCAGCGAAAACCTATTTTGCTCTTTGTGTGTGCCAATAAAATACAAACAAGACTGAAACAACGTCTACTCTATGTGCAAAGCTCCAATATTATATACTGAAATTCTGGCAGGACAAAACGTTTAAAAATGCAAACATATTTATTTATTCCGGTGAAAATGTTACTATATTATAAGTTTTGTTCTAACGATAATGACATTTGCTATCAAAAGTGATCGCTGCACTTTGATTTTTATTTATTGGAGGTATTTAACGTGCCGTACACTTTTTAAAACGATTATTTCAGCACAAGAAAATTTATATGAGCGAGAGACTTCCCATCCGGAGAAACTCTGCTAGGAATTTTTATCACTCAAAAATAATGTGTCGACCCCGGCTGGGTTTGAACTCAAGAGCCGATATCGGTTCCTGAAGCGAGCCCTTTAGCCCAAGACCACCGAGGTCGACGTCATAGATGCAGATCACGGGACTTGGCGTATGGATATATTAAAGTAGTCTTAGTAACTATTCTTACTGTAAGGGTTCAAGAGAAAGTCCTTCCTATGAAAACTAGACTGTATTATTTGATTATTATTATTATTAATAATAATTAGCACCTCATCTTACTACCCGTTCGGGTTGTACACTTAAGTACTAATTACACTAATGGATTAGGAATTGAGAAAGTTGAATTTAGAGAGGTGAACCCGCATTTGCGTGGAGGGCGAGTGGAAAACAATTTAGGAAAAACCACCCCCAGTTCACTCTACCGAGATTCGAACCTCGATCTCCCCGTCCTCGGTGGTCTAGCTCAACACGACTAGCGCGTTAGCTAACTACGCCACCGAGGCGGGTTGTATTGCATGAATTTGCCACTAATATATAGTATGTGTATAGTAAACACACAACTATTTCTATGTTTGTTGGAT
Source organism: Timema douglasi (assembly GCA_901482245.1). Classification (NCBI taxonomy): domain Eukaryota; kingdom Metazoa; phylum Arthropoda; class Insecta; order Phasmatodea; family Timematidae; genus Timema; species Timema douglasi. Next base: position 65,176 of record CABEEJ010001729.1, read on the forward strand.
TTCACCAAATATATTAACACAGACAGTAAAATGAACAATGGCTCATATTTTTAACATCAATGTATTAGATATACAAGACGCAAACTATTACCTCGATGATTATTAATTTGTTAGTGAACAAACATTATTCCTGAAATATTTTACTACTTCCAAGCACACAGTATAATATTTATCAGTGGTGGATGTTATTTCGACGCCATGACATGCTTGGGCGATTTTCGGACGTATGAACAATATTACAAGGTTGTAATCGGAGTCTGCCACCAGACAATTGTAGATAAAACAACTTACAACTAACTAACTATAGTATATTCAACTAGACTCACTGGCATTGAGGGGCGGTGGTGGGGGTGGCTGGGGGTGGCGCACCAACCCGGACACATGGTGCTGGTGCGACACGCGGTATGACGCCCCCACGTTGTGGCCGCCGCCCGCCGCCGCTGCGCCTCCCCCGCCGTGGTGGTGATGGCGGTGGAACCCCTCCAGTGTGCTTCACAAAGAGACGACCCGTGGGAGCGTCGAACCCGCGACCACCCGCACGACGCGCACGCGGCCCGCCGCCCGACCGCTCTGGGGCTGCATGCCGACTGAACCCACCCTGCACTTCACCCTTGACCGCCTGCACTCCTCCTGCACTTTGCCTGCACTCCCTACCCTGACTGACTGCACTTCGCCCTTTGATTGCCTGAAATACTCCTGGACTTCACTCACAGCCACCTGCACTCCACTACACACCTTAGACTGCTACTTGCACACCTCCTGCACTTCACCCCTGAATGCTCGCACTCACGATTCGCTTGCAGCAGGCGCAAAATGAACGACCGTTGGTCTTCAACACTTCAGTTGTTTGGCCTCAATGACAACAGGTTACACGGAAAACTTCGTAGAACGGGCTAGAGGTGTCTTCACCAGTTCATCTGAAGAACCGCACCTGTCTGTCCGACCATCTATCTTCGAGTAGTTCTTGGTAGGTTAGTTTTAAAAAAGTTTCCCCAAACTGCTAAATTAAACGTGACGGCAATGGCGGGATCCACTAATCGATTACTTAACACTTCCAACTTTCGAGGTGCGGATTGAAGATCGAGCAAAGGCAGCCCCGATCAGTGTCCAATGTTTTCTGAGTGCTTTGTTCACACTCCGATGAACCAATCAGTTCGACTCCCGTTGAATACACATTAGCGACGTATAAAAAACAATGGACTTGGAGGCGTCAAAAAGATCTAATTCTAATTAGAATAAAATACTTGAAGTATTTGTTAAAATATGCTATTCTTCTACGAGATGAAGTATATATTAATAACAATTTAACTACGTAATGCACTTTTCTTTATGTTTTCTGAGCAACTTGGTGATACATAAGTTAATATTAGTTGAAGAGAGAAATAACGAGAGTAATGTTATTTTTTTTAAAGAGAAAACAACTTCAAACCCTCTATCAGAATTTGAAGAAACAACAGCTCTACTTAAAAAGGCATGAATGGAATGGAATTAGAGTAAAAACGCTGCACATGGTCTTGTTCAGTGTTGGTGTTTGTACGTTCACTTGATTGAATGGACACTTTTTTTTTCTTGTTTTTCTTCCCCAGTTTTATTTGTTTTGAAGTGACACTCAGGAAGGACGCCGAAGAAACGCACGCTGCTGTAACAGTAATGAGTGCACTTTGGTATTATCACGTGGTAGAGGGCCGAGGGGTAGCTGTTAGGCCTTGGCGCAACGAAACACACGGATTATTCAAATGACGTGCGCCCGATTCGTCGCCTTGTTTCAGCATTATCAACTTAAATTAATAATAAATATATTCAGTATAATGTTTATATAATATCATTTAGATTTATTTCTGAAAAAAAAAGAAGGGAAAATGTTGACACATGATCTAACTTTGGGCTACTCGCATCGGTGAGCAAGGAGACGAACGTCGCCTAGTCTAGTTTAGTTTGCCGGTGACGGGGAAGTTTGGCTTCGAATCCAGGCTGGATGCACTGAGGGTGTTTTTACCTAAAAAAAAAAGTTTCCCGCTCATCCTCCACCTAACTCTGGATACATTTCCTCTAGATGCTACCATCCTCTCTATATCCCAAATATATAACTATATGAATGAGGAACGTAGAATTTAGAGGAAATATATACGCATTTACGTGGAGGAAGAATGTTGAGACCTCTTAGGGAAAGAGGGGAGGGGTGGGGGGCGTCCACAGTATATCCAGCTTAGATTCGAACCCCAACCTCCTCATTACCAGCAAACCACGTGTCCACCGATAAGGAAAACCCAAAGTTGTATCATGCGCGGACGTTTTTCAAATTTTGTGAAAAATAAATCTATATGGTGTTATACACCAAAATATAAATAATTTAAGTTCTATTTTTTTGCTTTGTTTATAACAATATTATTATTATTAGCACCGCGTCTTACTACCCGTTCGGGTCATACGCACTTACGCTTATGTGCAATGGTAGGGTGATTGTGAGATGAAATGGAGGACCTACAGTTTAACGTGGAATCCGAACCACGGTGGAGGCCTGGCATTCCCCACATTCACAAGATGTCTTGTCAGAGGTGAAGGAAGGGTTGGGTAATCAGATAAATCTGTGGCGTGACCGAGGAATGAACCCCGGACCACCAGCACGTTTATAACAATATCTCATGACAGACATTCCTTGAATCCGAGCGCGGATATGTGGTTGGATCTGGGAGGTGAATAAAGGTAAGTGTGCTCTCCCTAAGCCACACGCCGAGCGAGCACTTCCCTTGTCGAACTACAATAATAAAACCATAGTTCATAACTAGACGAATAAACAGGAGAGAACTATGAGTCACCGGCCAAGCATTCTATCGCCAATATAAGATAGTAAATATCACAATGATTGATGTTCCAAACAATAAAACCGAGTAAGTTTACATTTCCGGCACGAGTTTTACTTTTGATTGTATTATAAGGTTCGAAAAAGATGTACAACTTACAAAAAAGGGGATAAAAGAATAAAACAAAAAGCACAATTTAAAACGAGATTTAGATAAATATAGAGTTAGCATTCAGCGATAAAAAAGAGAGCATTCCTCTGTTTAAGATTATAAGTTTATTCGTAAAAATTGTTCAGACTAAAATAAAAAAACCGATAAGATTATATATTTGATGACAGACCCCCTATCAGAGAAATATCACAAGACAACTTCACTTACAACCAAATCAAGACACGAGAAAATTAAAGAGCGACCGCAACAACAAAATCCCATTGTAGTTACTACCCAATCCAACATATGTGTTAAAAACATGAAGTTAGCATACAATCCGACGCGGTGCTAAGAAAACAAAAAAAGAAAACATGACATTCATTTGAAGTAGAATTTTCTTAAAAATAACTATTCTTTCAAAGAAAGTAGATGTTTCCAAATGATGCAAAGACCACAAAGTGTGTTGACAAAACATAGTTTTTTTTTTGTCTGAGTGTGTGACTACCGGGAATGTTAAGAGAGCATCAACAAAGAGTACAGTGTTTACTAAGAGCATCCATCCATGGGTTTAAAGCTCTAAGTATAGTCTCGTACAGAAAGTTAACATTTCAAACAGCGCTGCAAGCCACCAACTATAAATATCAAGATGGTGTCATCATCCCCAGTGTTTCATTCAAACATTAACTGCAGCCCAGTAGTTGTTGCAAGTGGTTAAAGAGGACAAAATTACCTTTTTTCTTTTCACTGCGTCTTACTACCCATCTAGGTATGTACTAAACCCTGGTTACTTTAGGAAGCCCACGTTCGACCACCAACGTTGATTTAATTTAATTTATTTGGAGTACTATTTTAACGTACACTTTCTGAACCGACTGATTATATCAGCTACACGAAAATTCAAACGAGCGAGTGCTAAAGAGCCTGCCGATTTTTCCGGGAAATATATTTTCACATAACTTCCGGGGGTTATTTAAAAAATGTTACAATCGACATGGTGACCGACGGCTTTACTTCCCCTCCGAAGGAAGTTGTGTTAAGGATTTTTATCGCTCAAGAAAAATCCTTTGACCTCGGATAGGTGTGAACCCATAAACAGTGGGTCTGGAGGGGAGCACTTTACCATAAGACCACCAAGGTCGACAACATTAATTGAAAGCCCCTAAAATTTGGCATTATATAACTATATCTTATTTTATTAATTCATTATAAAGTCCATCTAAAATGTTATCAAAAAGATTACAATAATTCTTTCTTATGGATTACTGTATATGAAAATACCTTTCCAACAAAATTGGCCTGCCCTTTCACACTCTCTCATAGAAATTCAGTTTCGGGGAACCCCCACACTTTCCGAACTCCCCAAGTATATGAGATTTCTACCAGATGGTGCAAGCAGCACTAACCAACCGAAGGGCTGTATGAATTCCCAGCTCCAGATGGATAGAAATCACATCAAACCAATCTTCAAGTTAATGACTTAAGCAGAAGATGCAGTACTGTATAGCAACGTAGATCTAAATTATTTATCTTCACACACGGACAAAGAATGCAAATACAAAAATAATTGTAATATTTTTCTCCACCATTGTGACAACAAGAATTTCCAATTTTCAAATAATGGGCTTCCTATGAAAATCAGACTGTAATTCTGCCAATATGTTGAGGACGAGTAAGGTTAAATTTAGAGGAAATGTACCCGCATTTGTGTGGACAGTGATTGGCCAAACCATTTAGGGCAAACCAACCTCACATCACCCAAATTGATATTCGAACCCTCATCTCTTTGTCATCAGCAGGTCAATCTATCGAGAGACTGATGGCTTGAAACATTTGACCACCGAAGAGGGTGTGTTTTGTTTTATCGATGCTTTGCGATTTAATATCTGTACATCCACATAATAAAAGAATAGGGGTTGGGGAGGTATAATAAAAATAAAATGTACCCGCATTAGTTTGGAGGGTGAAGTAAACCATTAAAAAAAATACCTAACTAAACTTGGGCGGAATACATTCCCCGACCTGCCCTTAAGAGGAAATCAAATAAGTATTGAATGACACCCGCCGATGTCACATAAAAATACGCTCGAATTTAGTTTTATTGGCGTGTTCAAGTCAAAAGGATAATTTTCGTGTTAAAAAGCTATAAATGGTTTTATTGTCCGTGATCTTGAACTAGGAAACCAAGCGGTTAGACTAATGCTCAGGAGTAGTAGGTTGGACTAATGCTCAGGAGTAGTAGACCTCATGAATGTTTAATACTAATCTTGATTTAAAAACGATGTTACGGTTGTTTTAAGATTATTATTATTTTTCTCCGCGTCTTACTTCAAGGATGTATACACGTCAAAATAGAGTTTAGAATAAATATACCGGCATTTGCATGAAAGACCAGTGGGAAACCATTTAGAAAAAAAACCACCCTTAGTTCACCCGACCGGGATTCGAATACCAGCCTCCCCATCACTGGCAAGTCGGACTAGGTCCAACGGTGTATTTTTTTAAAGATGTTTAAAAGCTGTTTATTAAATTACCAATTGTAAAAAAAAAGTTGTGCACATTGTTTTAGCTATTTTTAGCTATTTAACGTATTTTAAAACCCAGCCCTTTATAAACACGACTGGTGAATATACAGGCGGCGGATGTCTAGATTTATAAATGTTGCTCATAGCGTCGCTATAATGAGACGCTGAAAAATGTTAACGGCACGCCAACAAAGGTCGCCGATTGACTTTTAAACAAAGGGGGACATTAATGGAAGACCGAGTTTGTCAAACAACCATTCTACTTGGCCTGGAACTCTTTTAGTGCTCAATTTTGACCCAGGAAACTAGGGTTCGACCCCGATATTCTGCAATAAGATTATTTTTACGAGCAAATAGAACGATCTCGTTATTTGACTTATAAAATTAATTTGTTAGTAACTCTTGTGTTATGTCCTATACTTCAAATCATAACAAAAGGTTAAATAAAAGAAGAATATGAACAAAGAAATACTTGTTTAACATAAACATAACTTTATAAACAATCGGGAACTTCTGGAAGTGGCCTCGTTTCGACTTAAACACGCCATTAAAATAAATTGAAATTCAGTCAATCATTTAGAGAGGCGCTAAAAATATATGGGGATTGTTTTTGGCACCGCGTCTTACTACCTGTTATGCCTATGTACTAATTACTCTGGAGTGTTAGGGATTAAGAAGGTTGAATTTAGAGGAAATGTACCCTAATTTACGCGGAAGGAGAGTTGAAAACCACACTCGCTCAGTGCAACCGACCGGGATTGAACTTCTTTCTCACCATCATCGGCAGTCTAGTTTATTGCGAGAGTGACGCCTTAAGAGTCTTAAACGATGCGGGCACCGAAGCGGGTAACAAGAAATTAACTTGGGCCTAAAACAGGAAGAAATTAGGGATTTGTATTTAGTAAGATACAATCCTATGTTATTTGAAAAATGTTCCTTCATACGAAAATTATATTGCACTATAAAAACTGCGGATACCTCTATTTTAAAACATCTCAACAACAATTATCCCTCAAGAATTGATTATATTTCGATTAAGGAGAGGAGAGAAGCATAAACACCACGAATGAAAACAACACTTTTCCCTAAATAAATGTTTCTGTAACTCTTAAGTAATCATTATGTTGATAGTCTTAGAACTTTAAAAAAACAAAACATAGTGCAGTTGTAGTTTTAGACGTTACCATTAAAACTTAATGAAAATGCTGTAATACGTATAAAATAATAATATCCTATGACATATAGTAACACACATTGTTTGTCTAACAACTAAACAGCCCGCCCGGCCACTGAGCTTACAAGATAACGACTCCAATAAAACTGAACAGGACTAGGATCATTATCTGTTACAGAAGATAACGCAAGGCGAGGATTAGACATAACTGCACCAACTTGGAAACAACACCGTCTTAAGGTGGGGCTGAACCCGAAATTATCACAAAGTTTCATTTGAAAGACCGTTATTAGTCAATATGTATAGTTATTAGTCAATGGCTATTATTATTATTATTATTATTATTATTATTATTATTATTATTATTATTAGCACCGCGTCTTACTACCCGTTCGGGTTATACGCACTTACGCTAATGTGTAATGGTAGGGTGGTTGTGAGATGAAATGAAGGACCTACAGTTTAACGTGGAATCCGAACCACGGTGGAGGCCTGGAATTCCCCACATTCACAAGATGTCTTGTCAGAGGTGAAGGAAGGGTTTGGTAATCAGATAAATCTTTGCCGGGACCGAGGATTGAACCCCGGCCGCCAGCACAGAAGTCCGACACCTTACCCCTAGACCGCCAGGTCACCCAATGGCTAGTAGAAATGTGTTATCTTTAGATGTTTATTTTCAGAATTTTTAATATGCTATCCGATTAGTTTTGAAAGTGAAAATTTGATTAAGATTTTTAAAGCCTCCATACTAAGATTTTAGAAGTAAGCTACCTAGAAATTCTACGCCACACGTTGCCAATTTCAAACTATATAGTATATGCAGCAATATATCACACATTTTCAAGAGCCAAGATCTATTTGATCAAGGCACTTGGATTTATGATTTAATAGAAAACCTAACTAAATGAACATGGCATCACGTAAAGTTATAAATAAAAGCACAACTCAAAGGAATGCCATAAAAAATCGTACGCTTAACCATTGAAGTAAATTTCCACCTTAAAGTGTTGAATGAATTGAGAAAGCTGACACTACATCAGGCTGAAACAACCTCCAATTTTTCACAAAAGCGATAGTAGTCCATTGAAACCTTCACTACCTACATACGAGACTTATTGTTAAGGCCCCCAATCACATAGAAATTTGTTTGGTAAACTACAAGGGCGAGCTCATACAGTGACCAAAACCCTCCACCCCTCCTTCCCCCCAGTCATCCCTGTGACCAGTGTGACCTAGTAATGGTTACAAGGAAAAGCACTGTATGCAAGAGTTATCAGAACATTCATGTAAAATTAACTAGGCCTAGATTTAAGAAACTTGTGGCGTGGGAGTTTGGTGCAGAATTAAGTTGATTATGATTAAGTTTAATGACAAGAAAAAAACCCAACCTTTGTGGTCACATTCAGTCACAAAGTTCAAAAGGAATAATTTTGTGTGAGGAATGGTTTTAAAATAAGGACAGATAAAAAAAACATAATCCTCCTTCGAGAATTCAAAGAGAAGACTCCAAATTGTTAAGGACACTTTCTTTGAAGCTTGGAATAGTAATATAATCAGATGTTTCCCTCTAATTGAAATGTGAAACATATAACGAGCGTTACAATCAGCGTCGACAGGCTAGAGGTTGTATTAATATTTTTGTCGCCAAGAAGACCTTTTGCACAAAACACAAGGTAGCAGCACCTTTCAAAGTTTCAACCACTAATAAAATCAAATACTATTGACGCTTCCAAGAGGCCGAATATACAATCATCACGTAGGGATGGAACAAAGTGAGCATTACGCATGCGTTACTGTCTCATTCTAAATATTTAACAGCTTTGTCACCACTCACTGAATTATCTGGTCCAGGGTGGATAATATACTCTGTACAGTTGGAAGATGATAACGTGGGGATTTTATCTGTCCGCCTTGGTTTTATTTAAGGCATTTGAAGGAGTTGTTCTACACAGAGAGAAGCTCACGGGTCAGAATGGTCACCCAAAGTTAACAAAGATATATCCATCGATCTATTTAGTGGAAAGCATGGTTTGAATTAAAAGAGAATGGTTACGTAATGCATCAAATTAAAGGTAAAATATTTACATTTGAAAAATGTTTCAAAATGGGAGCCATACTTTTTGCCTTTTTTTATAAACGGTTTATATATAATTAATTGAAAATAGATTTAAACCTAAATTTCAAGACATTTTTCAAAAACAAAAAAATTTTTAGTAAAAACACTTCTATATTATGCTATGGACGCAATGTCAGGTTAACTCTAGTGCTAAACATAGCAAAACATTATCAGAATTCCGCGTATATAAAGGGGTAACACCTTTTAACCAGTACCAGTACAAAGGTTTCCTATACATTAAGCTCACTAATCTTATCTAAGTAAACACGAGACTTAATCTATCTGTCGGGCAAAATGTTTTATTATGATGTGCAACAGTGACATAGTAACTTTTTCACAAGATAATGAATGTAACAAAGCACGCCATAGCTCTAAATAAAATAAAAATTTCAAGGAGCAAAATGAACTTGTCTGCGGGTTAATGCAGCGCGATGTATAGTTCCGGGACCCAGTTACCAAAGAAGTGAGAAATAGCTCATTCAAAATATATTCCTTTTTAATAGAATAAAAAGTATTCTTTAAAATGTGGTTTTAAACCTACTTTTTCAGTTTCACACCTTATTTGGTTGGTTGGCAGTAGTAATATGTTACTGATGAAACATCGAGGACTATAAGTTAGTTTTAAAAATGGACAAAATTATCTTTTAAACTATTTAAACCTATCTCGTGATTCTATAGACAATTCGCTACCCCTCTCCTAATCTGTTAATTTTAGTTAGAGGAAATGTTAAGTGATTAATAAAATATAAACACACTTCAATAACTACATAACATATAAACGATGATATTAAAAATGATACTAGAATAAACAACGGAAAAAAAATTATTTTAAGTTAACAAACGATATGGCGTCAATATAAATCGTTATTAAAACCTAGTTACAAACACTTCTCTACCTAGCTCTCACATAACCCTCTTAGTTAATAATAAATAACGCTTCATTTATTTAGTGTCATTTAAAACGCCGAATAAGACCAAGTTTAAAGATTATTAAAGAAAAAACGAGTTGTAGGTTTTATGATTGTCCCAATTTCTGTCTTCAAAGCTTCAGAACAACTCGTCTAAACTTAAACCACCCCTACAATACGTAGTGAAACGCCGATCAGCACAAGCTGACAATATCCAGAGAAATACACATGTGGACAATGTCATCAGAAACTAAGCATCTTTTTCAAAAAAAACGCACACACAAAATCGTCCAATCACAAACCAATTGACATAATCTAAAGAGTCGAAAAAAATATGACGTTACAGATAAATAGAGTAATCAATTAAAACGAAATCACAAATTTTGAGGAATTTTCACAAGTATTTTAAATATCAATTTGTTGAAATGAATGATTCTCCATAATTAACCGGAACAACACATAGATCACTTATATTTTCAGGTCAGTACGAAGTACCAACAGAATTCTGTCATCAACAAAATCAACCAAGTATGCAGGACGGCACTTGTCAAAGTAGTTACCCTAGTTCTTTTAATCACGCCGAAAATAACCTTTTAACTTGTATATTTTGAACAAAACAAGACATTATAAAAGCAGAATCGACACGAAGATATATAAATAAAGGAACTCGACGAAGAGAAATGAGCTCGGCATGTGTGTATGTGTGTGTACCATGTGGCGGTGTCGTAGCCGGGGTGCGAGCGAGGCTAGGCGTGTCTACTTGTGAGCGGGCCCGGGCTGCCACTGGCGGACACCACCTCCCGGACCCAACCCAGGGAGCGCGCATGCGCAACGGACCTGCCTGGACCCTTCATCACTTCACCTTGCCCGTGAAACTCCTCGGGCAGCGCTGTCGGAACAAGAAACACGAGCTCAGGCAACAATATTAACCGAGTAGATTATAATGAATAAAAAGGGAACTTAACGAGAGGATGAAAAATTCACACGCTAAAATAGGGGTGAGGGTAGCTTCGACTTAGCTTCGAAGAAAAAAAAAAAGATCATCTACAACAATTATTACAAAACTTGGCCAATAAAAAGTATTAGCAGCGAAAACATTCTAACTAACTCTCTGGCTTTAAGGAGCTCTAAAGTTCATGGCCGCCAGCACGTAAATTCGCCATTCAGCCCTAATCTGACACCCAACCTCCTTCAAATAAATTTACAAATTATTCTTTGACCGACGTTTCAGCTTCCCAAAAGGTCTTCTAACTTCAGGTTTCCCAACTAAATTTAAGTGTACACTCCTATCAGCCATACGCTTCACACCTCAGTATGCGCTCCTTGTTTAGGGATGCACCAAGTTTATAATGTAACATTCTCCATTCTCCTATTTGTTCATCCCTCTTAGGTCTATACATCTTTAACAGTATTTAGTTATCAAAAACTCTCAATTCACTATCTTGGTACAAAGTGAGAGGCCACGCTCCACATCCATAAAGAGCAACTGAGACAGAACACTCATTTATGTAGATGTGGAAAGATGACACCTGGACAGAACTTCAAACCCTGGTCAACTGGCTTTACGCGCAGACCGCGCTACCGACTAATATATCCGGGATCTCCTCCAGGTCGGTGCATTATTCACATAAATACACCTCCAAGCGTAGTGCAGGTGTTGGTTCTTAGCTACATTAGTACGTCCATCTCCAGGCCGATTAACCGGGATTTTAGGTATATGATAATTATATTGCAGCCGATTAACCGGGATATGAGATACACAATATCCACCTCACATCCGATTAACCGAGATGTGAGATACAAGATTTCCACCTCAGAGCCTATTATTATTATTATTATTAGCACCGCGTCTTACTAACCGTTCGGGTTATACGCTTTTAAGTACTAATTACGCTAATGGATTAGGAATTGGGAAGATTGAATTATAGGAAGTGAACCCGCATTTGCGTGTAGGGAGAGAGGAGAGTGGAAAACAATTTAGGAAAAACCACCCCCAGTTCACCCGACCGGGATTCGAACCTCGATCTCCCCGTCCCCAGCAGTCGGGCTCAACACGACTAGCGTGTTAGTCAACTACGCCACCGAGACGGGTTACAGCCGATTAAACAGGACTTTGGAAACATGAATACGCTTCAACCAGAGTACTTGTCGAAGTAGGGATTTTTCATTATTCCCTTTACAAGAGTGAGATTGATATCAGTTAAGCCGTTTTCTTTTAAAATAGTTATTTTAAAATTGATTGATATCAGTTTAGTCGTTTTCTTTTAAAATAGTTATTTTAAAATTTTGTTTGAATTGTTTTTAAAAGGGTAAAACAGTTCCACTGCTTTTTTAAAAGGAGAATACAGAAAACCACCCCAAGATGTAACGGCTGGTTCGAGCTTTAATACCTACCTATGTTAAGTATATTCATAGATGATAACCGCTGTTCACGTAGCTTAAGACTTTAGTTACACAATATATATCAAAAAGAAAAAAAAAAAAAATGCCCAGGTAGGTAGGCACTCGATCGATTGCTTTGAACTATAAATTCAAATCACTTGAGATGAGTTATTATAAATAATCCGGCGGGAAAACCATGTTCAGTACATATATCATTCGGTCTAGATTCAAAGAATGTACCTGACGAATTTCGTTAAAATTGGTTCACACATTAATTGACGTTAAGGTGCAGCAGAAGCGAGCGCGAGTAATCTTACCGTTTTTAGAGCATTATATTTTGTTGGCCAAAATAAATCAAATATTTCTCCCGTAGCAACATAGAGTTTAGTTTTCTGCACATGCTAATATCAACAGATCTTGAATATCTGTCAAGGGAGTTCTGTAATTTTGTCAAATGTTTTTAAATAAAGAGAAAAAGTTTTGACAAAATTCCAGGACAACCTTGAGAGATATTAAAAATTTGTTGATATTAGCATATGCAGAAAACTAAACTCTATGTTGCTACGGGAGAAATATTTGATTCATTTTGGCCAAAAAATGTAAAATTATATAAAAACTGTAAAAAAATACTTTCGATCCCTTCGGCCACACCTTAATACGTATGAAAGATCCAGACAGATAGACAGAAGAAATGCCAAATTCTTAAGTTAAAACAGAAACTCGCTATACTCGGTCAGTTAATCATAATTACAGGGGGTGTTTGAGCCAATAAAAATATCGTCCCCCTTTATACGACCCTGATACATTAATATTAACCATTACACAAAATTATAACCCATACACACCACACAGTAAATCGAAAAACACGTATTATTGCAGAAAGCATGGGGAAGTTTTTGTCCCGAAGGTTGTTAATTCCTGGTGACAGTTAAATTTAAAACTGTTTCACCAAATAAAAGAATTGGCGCGAATTTATATTTCCATGCATAAAAAAAAGAGAGTGGTAAGTTAGTTAAGCCTCGGATTATAGAGGGTTTGGGACTAAATCTCTTTCAGAAAGCTACACTTCAATTAACCTATCAAATCCAAAAGAGTTAGTAGGGGTTAAAAAGAAAAGGATTGGAGACAAACACACATTTTCAATCCGCCATAATAAGTAAACTTCAGAAACTTTTAGTCTAAGAACTATGCGTCAGACATAAATAGCAATTTTTATTATTGTGCACTTCGATGTGTCTATTTTTAAAAAATCCAAACCCAAAATAGGGTTATAGCTTGGAATCGTTGTCAGGACGGCGTGGAAGTGGAGCTGTGCCCGGTTAGGATGTTTCTATCAAAACTAAATACATACATATATACATACATAATCACGCCGTTCCCTTACGGGGTGGGCAATAAACTGTGCATACAGCTAAAAAAACCATTAAATAAATAGATCCATTATTTCGTCCCCCCCCCCTTTTTTTTTCTACACTATATAATATTATAAAGAGGAAAGATTTGATTTTTTGTTTTTTTGTTTGTAATGGATAAACTCAAAAACTACTGGACCGATTTTAAAAATTCTTTCACCAATATAAAGCTACATTATCAGCGAGTAGCATAGGTTATATTTTATTTTGAAAATTTAATTTATTTCTCATAAAAATATCGATAGTCACTCATATTTTATGTTAGACTCTATTATGATTCTTCAATATGTGTGTTGAAAATAATGATGGGGGAGAGGGTAGGGGGAAGGGTCTAGTTTACAATATGCCGATTATGTGGATAGTATTGGATACAATCTGATACCAGTCAAAGATATACAGGCAAAGGATTGCATATTGCCCAGGAAAGTACGTTTTCTAGGGGGACTAGCTTCCGGTGGTTTCATGTTGAAGTCTTCTGAAATGAGTTAGCAAATATTTTTTTTTACAATAAATCTTTGAAATATTTATAAAGTTAAAAAATATGTATATACAATCGAAGCTGTAGCTGCTATGTATGCATTTTTGAAGACTTCAAAAACTACTCTAATTAGATGTTGGGTAATAAATAAAAAAAACTTTATTTATGAATCTTTAGGAAAAAAGGGGGTGGGTGTTTAACTCCCAAATAACTCCCAGCCAACCGTCGGTTAAGCCCTGACCCTACCCCGTCAACACTACGCCAATGACAGTAACGACCCACGACAGAAGGGTCAAGGTGAATCCCCAAGTGGGTAAAAATCTTGAAACATTTGAAGAATGGCTCCAGGGAGCTGTCATCTCAAGGAGGCTGAACGCCAAGAGGAAAGGGGGCGGGGGGGGGGGGGGGAAACAAAAAAA
>CABEEJ010001729.1:97622-108708 GCA_901482245.1 Timema douglasi
ATTCCTCCCCCCCGGGGGAAAGCGGAAAAAGCCCCCCCCCCCCCCTCTCCCCATCCTTACCCTACAAAAAATCAAACCCCTATTTAAAAAAAAATCGAGGCAGGGGATCACACAGTCTTTCGATAAGTTATTACAGAAGGGTTTGGTGGAAAGGCCTGAGTTCTTGTTCAAAACGGATTTCCTCAATAAAGTTTCCATGGTTGTTCAAAACGTTGTCAAATGTGTGTGCCAATTCTATATATTTATTCAATAAACCATTTTAAGATAGTTTTGACTATGTACACCTGTATCACACGTGAAGAGTTCATATAAAACAAAAATGAGAAAAAAACCCAACCCAATTTACGGATCAAACTACATTCTCCTTAATCAGCCATGTTGTCAACTCGACTATTCATTTGAGAAAAGTATATATTTTAATATTCTACACAATATCACAATTTTATAAATACACGCTTCAGTGGCCACGTGGTCTAAAGCGCTACTCTCGTGTTGGATTAGACTGCCGAAGACGGGTGGATCGGGGTTCGATCCCAGTCGGGTGCACTAAGGGTGATTTTCCTAAACGGGTTTACACTCTTCATCCACGCAAATTCGGGCGCATTTCTTCTCGATTAAACCTTCCTAATCCCTAACCCACTGGTGTAATAATTAGTACGTAAGCGTATAACCCGAATTGGTAGTAGGACGCGGTGCTAACAATTATAGATTTTTTACCGTTCAGATTAAACGCTAAAACGTTAGTGTGGTAAGAATGGGGAAAGTAAATTTGAGAGAAAATGTGTTCACATTTACATAATGAGAGGGTGGGAAACCATTATTTAAAAAACTAGTGTAAAACAATTTAGGAAATACCACCCTCAGTTCACCTGACCGGGATTCGAGCCTCGATCTCCCTGTCATTTAGTGTCTACTCTAGTGCGAGGATAATGCCTTAGACCATGCGGCCACCGAAGCTGGTATGTGACCATTTGACAGTGATGGATTATAAACTAAAGTAATGTATTTATTTATTTGATTCAATTAACGTGGGCATTCTGAACCGACTGATTATATCATCGCATGATAATTTCTATGAGCAAGAGCAAAAAGGTCTACCAATTTTGCAGGGAAAGGTACTTTCAAACATCTTCGAAGGATATTATACAAGCCACTTAGGACCGACGGCTTTACTTCCCTTCCGAAGGAAGTTACGTTACGGATTGTTAGCTTTCATGAGAAATCCGTCGATCTCGACCGGGTTTGAACCCACGAACATCGGATCTTGAGGCGAGCACCTTACCCCAAGATCACCGAGATCGACCGCACCCCTAATCTTCCATCGACGATCACACTATGAATAAACTTAAAGCATCAGAATAATCATTTATTAGCACCTTACCCAGTTAATTACAATATCTAATAGTTGTTATGAAATCCAATTTAATCGAAGTTATCCTTCCAAGTAGTTCTCAAAGTCACCGCCAGGCAGCAGGGAAAACGTGTAAATCCTCCCAGCAAGGCGTTGAAAGATCTTTAAGAGATAGGGCGCGCCAGCCAGCCTCGCCTTCCAAAACCAAAACTTTGCGTGCTTTATGGGAATGATCATTTGTAAATGTGTGTGTGTGTGTGTGTGTGTGTGTGAAACAGAGACAGACGGGGACGGAAAGGAAAGCTTTCACTGGTTAAAAGCTCGGGAGTTTGGGACCGGTGGAGAGAAAGAGAGTGTGTTTAATTAAAGCCGGCGGACGGAGGAATAAGTTCGACGACGCCTATAAGCGCTCCTAAAAGTTGGTACAGAGAACATAAACCGGAGGAATTATGGGTGCTGTGTTCTCGCGTGTCTTCCGGCTCTGGCGGCAATTAATAGTTGTTGGCAGCCCCCCCCCCTCCCCCCTGAGAGGCTGGCACGGCCCGATACACCCCCTTCCCCCGCACCTACTTCATCCTACGAATGCACCTTCACTCGAGGTGGGTTTCTCACAGCTATTAATAATATTGTCACGCCGCGAAAAGCTCGCGCCCTGTGCCAGTCCCCACAACTACATATTTTTTTAGATGGGACGTTAGAATCCTATCTATTGTATTAAAGAAACTCGATACTAAAAAAAATAAAAAATATCTTGGATTCTAATATGGAGGGCTTAACTTGAAATTATAATGTTATGTAATTGGTATGAATGTGCTATTAATCTATGAAAATTTTGTTTAAAAGTTATTTTAAATATTAGCATTATTTTATTTCTAGGTTTGTTGTTAAATGAGAGATGACCAATGACCATCTTTGTAAGTCAGTGGTCAGAATTCCTGGCTACATATAGAGAGGTCCCGGGTTCAATCCCTGAGGCTTCCAGATTTTTCTGTGAAGCAATAAGTTTAGAATGGGGTTAACTCAACATTGTGATGACAAATGAGGAGTTAATTGAATGAAAAGGTAGCAGCTCCGGTCTATAAAAGTGATATTAAAAGCCGGAGAATTCGTTGTTCTGACCATATTCAAGTGGCGCTATATTGTCCACGGTGGCCGCTGCTTCGGTATATCTCGATTATAGGATGACGCCATGAAGTTTTTACTAAAACCAAATTTAAAAATATTTTTGTCAATAAATTATCAAGAGATTTTAGCTAGTCAACCGCCATGTTTATTGTTTATTTTGTGTTTGCACAAGAGACTCGCTGATCTTAGGGCAAGTTTCATAGTCAAATTTAGTACGCCTCAAGTGCGGCGCTACACTAAATACAAGACGACATCTACCTAAACCAGAATGGAATGGGTCGTTCTCACATAGGAAACTGACCCATTCCATTCTGGTTTAGGTAGGTGTCGTCTTGTATTTAGTGTAACACCACAATGTTACTGCACAATTTTAACACGTATATCATTCTAAGCTACAATTAATAATGATTCAATTATTTCAAATCATTACAGTTTACGACTTATAAGGCGTCGAACTTACGACCCTATGATTTCTGCGTACCAACCATTGTTAAGGTAAAGTAATTAATGTATGGTGCTGAGATTTAATTTAACTAGATATTCATGCGACGTGCACACAATGTATTATTATTATTATTATTATTATTAGCACCGCGTCTTACTACCCGTTCGGGTTATACGCACTTACGCTAATGTGTAATGGTAGGGTGATTGTGAGATGAAATGGAGGACCTACAGTTTAACGTGGAATCCGAACCACGGTGGAGGCCTGGCATTCCTCACATTCACAAGATGTCTTGTCAGAGGTGAAGGAAGGGTTTGGTAATCAGATAAATCTTTGCCGGGACCGAGGATCGAACCCCGGCCGCCAGCATAGAAGTCTGACACCTTACCCCTAGACCGCCAGGTCACCGACCACACAATGTAATATTTATAATATTAATAGTAATCATACCCGTCTCGGTGGCGTAGTTGGCTAACGCGCTAGTTGTGTTGAGCTCGACCGCTGAGGACAGGGAGATCGAGATTCGAATCTCGGTCGGGTGAACTGGGGGTGGTTTTTCCTAAATGGTTTTCCACTCTCCCTCCACGCAAATGCGGGTTCACTTCTTCTAATTCAGCCTTCCCAATTCCTAATCCATTAGCGTAATTAGTACTTACAGCGTATAACCCGAATGGTAGTAAGACGCGGTGCTAAATAATAATAATAAATAATAGTAATCATATTTCATTCTTTACCCCTCATATGAATACCTAGTTAGACTAAATATCAGCCCTATACATTAATTACTTTACCCTAACAATGGTAAGTAAAAAGCATAACATAGCAAGTTTGACCCCGTATAACGCGGAACTGTAAAGATTTAAAATAAATGAATCAGTATTTATTATATTATTATTATTATTATTATTATTATTATTAGCACCACGTCTTACTACCAGTTCGGGTTATACGCACTTACGCTAATGTATAATGGTAGGGTGATTGTGAGATGAAATGAAGGACCTACAGTTTAACGTGGAATCCGAACCACGGTGGAGACCTGGCATTCCTCACATTCACAAGATGTCTTGTCAGAGGTGAAGGAAGGGGTTGGTAATCAGATAAATCTTTGCCAGGACCGATGATTGAACCCCGGACACCAGCATAGAAGTCTGACACCTTACCCCTAGTCTGCCAGGTCAGCCACTATTTATTACTTATAATAAATATACACTTGTTAATTAATTGTGCACCAATATGTTGTGTCGAATGACCTTAAGAGTTAAAACCAACTTAACTATCCCATAGTCAAGTAAAAGACCTAAACAATATTAGGCAGTCTTAAGAATTGAGTCAATGATTTCTAGACCTATACTCGACTTTTTTTAACCACTTAACCTGGGGGACAAATGACATGTGTGTTAATCTAAATATAGGCATATATAAAACGTAGGTATTATATTTTAGTCGCGCGCTCTAGTGATAATACCAGCTAATAGTGACTTCAAACAAACGAACAGTGGTTTTCAACATTTACCAGGGGTACCTAGGCAAACAAAATTTAGTAATGGCGGGCATTTGTTTAGCTCCAAAGTTAATCTAATTTTGAATCTGATAAAAAAAATTTTTAAAAGAAGCCCGGGGTTCTTATTAGTTATGTATCCTACACATTTTCATTCCAATATGAATTTTGAACTCTCACTAATGTTTACTAATTTTATTAACTAATTAAAGTCTTTATTTTTTTATTTGGCAAAATGAATGGTAGTTTAACTCGTCTTACACTGAATAAAGTCAATGTATCAACTAATAAATCACTTATTATTATGATTATTATTACCATGATTATAAAAATAATACACTAAATTGTAAATTTAATCATTAGCTTATCTCAATTAATTCCTTCATTTATTCCTCCATACTTAGATTTATACCGAGATATGTTTCCTCTTTATATTTTGTTTTCTCTTTATTTTCATTCCTAAGTTGGAAATAAATTATACCTAAGGTGCATGTAAAATATATGTAACTAACTATTCATGATTAAATATTTTAATCAAATTTACACACTTTATTCATATGTAAGGTAATTAATTTAACTACTAAGATAAATATAAATAATTCATGTCCCTAATAAAAATTAATGCGATGTTTGAGGCAATTATTTACAAAGCAACCCATTTCTGTGGCCTCATGGTATAACGCGCAACTCTCCCAATTAGACTAGAATGCCGATGATGGGGAGATCAGGGTTCGAATCTTGATCGGGTGTATTTAAGAGGTTTATTCCAAAATTGTTTCCCTCTCTCCCTCCGTGCAAATTCGGGTACACTTCATCTAAATATAACCTTCATAATCCCTAAAACCATTAGCATAGTTAGTACATATGCATATAAACCAAACAGGTAGTAAGACGAGGCGCTTAGAAAAATAAAATTACAAAGAAAAGAACTCGCAACTAAAAAAAAAGTTGGATACTACCGGCCTAGAGGACCATATGGTGAGTATAAAGGAATAAAATATGATTAGCCTAGAGAGAGGTGAAAAACCCCAACATTAAAAAATACCAGTATACCCATTTGGTATTAGAATCCCTAGTTGACATCATGTCCACACAACCCATGTTATACCGGCCACAGGCTACACAGGTATTCAATTAGGGGTTCATACCAAACAACCCGCTATTTTGGAATACAGGAGTATTGATTGACCTCCAATACTAGACTATGTTATTATTATTAGCACCGCGTCTTACTACACGTTCGTGTTATACGTACTTACGCTAATGTGTAATGGTAGGGTGATTGGAAGATGAAATGGAGGACCTACAGTTTAACGTGGGTTCCGAACCACGGTGGAGGCCTGGCATTCCCCACATTCACAAGATGTCTTGTCAGACAGAGATGAAGGGAGGGTTTGGTAATCAGATAAATCTATGCCGGGACCGAGGATAGAACCCCAGACCTCCAGCACAGAAGTCCGACACCTTACCCCTAGACCGCCAATGGTACGAAGGGTTGTCTGAAAGGTTTTTTACCCTGTCAGAATTCTACAATGCATTAGGATTTTGGTAAGATAAAATGCCTTCCAGTGAATGGACTTTACATAACAATGTTCCTGTGGTAATTCCCAGAGGTTCTAAAAAAAAGAGCCCGCCGTGTCCCACGGATAGTGCACCGAGCCAGGTAGGTAATAAAGCCCGAAACAAGCGTCGCATAGTTGTGTGGTTTTATGTATTCTACTTGTAAAGAAACACTGGAATTGAAACCAGTGAAATCGTTTTACCATTTTAAAAAACACTCGCCTCGGTGGTGGAGTTGGCTAACGCGCTAGTCGTGTTGAGCTCGACCGCCGAGGACGGGGATATTGAGGGGGGGGGAGGTGTTCGAATCTCGGTCGGGTGAACTGGGGGTGGTTTTTCCTAAATGGTTTTCCACTCTCCCTCCACGCAAATGCGAGTTAACACTTTCTTTAATTCAACGTTCCCAATTCCCAATCAATTAGCGTAATTACTACTTGAAGCGTATAATCCGAACGGGTAGTAAGACGCGGTGCTAAATAATAATAATAATAATAATAATTTTAAAAACCATTCAAACAAAATTTAAAATCAATTATTTTAAAATAAAACTACTAAATTGATACCAATTTCGCTCTTGTAGAGTGGAAAATGAAGAATCTCGCACTTTGACAAGTGTTCTGGTTGAAGCGTAATCGTGTTTTTAAAATCACGGTTTATCGGCTGCGAGATAAAAATCGGGTATCTGAAATCGCGGTTAATCGGCTGCGAGATGGAAAATGTGTATCTAAAATCCCGGTTAATCGGCTGCAATTTGGATATCATATACCTAAAATCCCGGTTAATTGGATCTGAGTGGCTACAGTGTATCTCATATCCCGGTTAATCGGCTGCAATATGGATATCATATACCTAAAATCCCGGTTAATCGACTGCAATATGAATATCATATACCTAAAATCTCGGTTAATCGGATCTGAGGTGGCTATAGTGTATCTCATATCCCGGTTAATCGGCTGCAATAGGGATATCATGTATCTAAAATCCCGGTTAATCGGCTGCAATATGGATATCATATACCTAAAATCTCGGTTAATCGGATCTGAGGTGGCTATAGTGTATCTCACATCCCGGTTAATCGGCTGCAATAGGGATATCATGTATCTAAAATCCCGGTTAATCGGCCTGGAGATGGACGTACTAATGTAACTAAGAACCAACACCTGCACTACGCTTGGAGGTGTATTTATGTGAATAATGCACCGACCTGGAGGAGATCCCGGATATATTAGTCGGTAGTGCGGTCTGCGCGTAAAGCCAGTAGACCAGGGTTCGAAGCCCTGTCCTGGTGTCATATTTCTACATCTACATAAATGATTTTTCTGTCTCCGTCACTATCACTTTGTACAAAGATAATAAATTGAAGAGAGAATAGACACGCTTTTACGTGGGGGCGAGAGTGGAAAGCCAGTTAAGAGAGAGGGAGGGAGGGAGAAATGCAGTACACCCGAACGGGAATCAAACGCCGACCCCCTCATCAATGGCAAAACAGACAAGATGCCCATCGATGCGGGTTTAAAGAGAGTTGTAACTCTAAAAATATAACAAAAAAAAACAACCCCGTCAGTGTGGCGAAGCTTAGAACGAAACATTGACAAGAATCCAACAACAGACGGGTTTATTCGAAAATTGAACAAACACTAATTGTGTATGTGTGTGTGTGTGTGTATTCACATATACCGGTATCCAAACAACAAAGGCGTAGAGCTCATTCACTTCCAACATAATGGAACCAAAACGTTGACAGGTGGGACGCTACCGGAAGGAATTTAACATCAATAGAACGATCCAAACACGACAAATCGTATTGTGAATATCCCATTAATACATGGCTGGAGCAGCTTACACAAACATGCGCTCCAGCGCGAACCGCAAGCTTTTTCAATCTTTTCAGTCGCTACCGGGTTTTAACGGACGATTAGGGGGGTGAGGGTGGGTGGGTGGAGGTATGGGTGGTTGTGGCCAGACAGAATAGGTCACAACGTGTCAGCCAAAACTGTCACCGCACCTATAGATTCTCCAAAAGGAGAACTTCAAATTTAGGCAATCTTCCCTCGTCTCTTATCGGGTTTATAGTTTTATAATAAATGAACAGGAAATTGGATCGGGAGCCTGGAGTTCGACCCCAGTCCAGGTGGACTAGAGGGAGAGTTTGTTTCAAAATGTAGCTTATCGTCCTTTCACAAGAACAAAATATGATTCTGATGCAATTCCTTACGGTGTGGATGTAGGCAACACGAGTTTAGGGCAATGTTTTTTGCAGTTTTTATAGCAAAACATTTATTTTGGTCAGAATAAATACAATATTTCTCCAGTAGAAACATAAGAGTTTAATTTTCTTCGCGTGGCGATATCAACACTAATTGTTGAGTATCTGTCATGGGCATAGCTGTATTAGGTGAGAAACTTTTTAGGATAAACAGTTGTTATCAAATTCCAAAACAATCTTGACAGATATTCAACAACTGTTGATATCACCATGCGAAGAAAAGTATACTCTTATGTTTCTACTGGAGACATATTTGATTTATTTTGGTCAAGAAAAGTTTTGCTATAAAAACCGCAGAAACACTCGCCTTAACTCGCATTCCTTACTCTCCCACATTTAAACATTCTATAAAGAAAAACATTTCCAAGTCTCTGATACAATCCAATTTTCATAGGAAGGGCCTAATTCGAAAACTAGAGAAGTTGCTTGGGATCAATACTATGAAGCTCATACGAATGACAACAGTTCATAGATGCGATTAACATGCAGGTAGTGAACTGATGTCATTCGAATTAGCTTCAAAGTATCGGCTCTTAATCTACTGTCATGTATTCATACGCCAAGTCATGTGGTTTGAAACTGTCACTCTTTAGATATATTATCAATGCCTATAAAATAACACTAATAAAGTAAAATCAATCTTGGACTAAAAAAATATGTTTATATTTGCTATAAGGTCCTTTGTATGAAACTTTGACACTAGAGAGTAAAATAATACTAGGAGATTTTTTTAAACTACATCCCACATCGGAGGGCACGTCAAACTCATTTAGTCTAGTTTCCCTAAAACGAGGAGGTCAGGGTTCTAATATCAGACAGATGTATTGAGGACAGTAAATGATTTCCCACCCTCCCTCCATGAAAATTCCAAATACACTTTCTCCCAACACTACCATCCTCCTCCTCCCAAACCCCTGCAGTGTAAATAAAATACGTTTAGCTTGAGAGGACAGCAAGACACATACAAACTATCTAATCAGTCAAGTTCACGCATGTAGAATATTTAGTAGAACCGGGAGTCAAAACCAA
Organism: Timema douglasi; assembly: GCA_901482245.1. Classification (NCBI taxonomy): domain Eukaryota; kingdom Metazoa; phylum Arthropoda; class Insecta; order Phasmatodea; family Timematidae; genus Timema; species Timema douglasi. The sequence continues at coordinate 106,900 of CABEEJ010001729.1, forward strand.
GACCCTTTTTCTATCGTGCAAATATTCCACAAACTTTGTTTTTAGCACCGTGCCTTACTAACCTTTCGGGTTATACGCACAGGTACTAATTACGTTAGTATGTTAGTTATGAGGAAGTTTAACCGCATTTGTGTGGAGGGAAAGTGGAAAACCATTTAGGGATAAACCACCTTTAGTACACTCGACAGGGATTCTAACCCCAATCTGCCAGATTGACAGTTCAGTCTATTGATAGAATGACGCCAGGGTGATGCGACACTTTTCATCCACGTGATCAAATCTGACTCGGTTTGCAACACGGGCCGAAGCTATATTTAAAGACTGTTCAGCGTAGGAATTGTTTTCTGAAAGGCCTTTCTAACATGCCATAAATCTAATATATAGTAGGATATTGGTAGGAAAAAATACCTTTCAGAGATTAATTCCTACCGTGAATGGAGTATAATCATCCCATCAACTTAATATAGGCCTAAACATAACAACTAACCAATAAACTATTATTATCAATAATTAATACTTATATATTATACATTTTATTTTGGTTGGTAAATTCTTTCAAATTTTACTGCTATATAAAGTTTTTATTTCCTCTTCCAAACTTGTATTATGAAATATCCACGCACACATACTTTCACTCGTCACAACTGTTTTACATCCCCCACCAAGGGTTCCCCTTTAATTTTTCTCCGTGATACTGTAAGGCCGCCATTTTGACCACTCTGCCTCAGACCTTGCGGCTACAAAAGTGAGTTTCCATAAACTTAGCGAGTGAGATCCTACACACTCCATGAGAGTGAACGTATATACTACTTTTTTGGCTCTACGAGAAAATAATTGATAAGACAACTCTTTTAAAAAAAAACATTATACTCTAATCACCTCGTCGGCGAAACCAAGGTCTGAACTTAATTGATGTAAGTAAACATCTTGCTCTAGAGCAGAGGTTCCAAACCAGTACCACCCCAACCCCCCACCCACCTCGGAAGGGCGGGAAGCACTTCTAAGGCGGGTGGGGGGTGGACCAATTGGGAAATAAAATTAATAATTAAAGATCTGAAGACATATTTTGTTTCAATCACTTTTCCGAAGTAATTAAGATAATTTTTTCCTGCAGTGTTGGCAACACTCTTCCTGCAAGCTGAAAAAAAATAGTTAGATGACCAAACAAAAAGTGAGACACTAGTGCGCATGCGCGTGTTTATTTACAAGCCCGCGAGCCTCGGATTCACCTCCCTTCTCTTTTCTGCCTTCTTCCTAAGCTACAATTGCCGTCACGTGCAACACCACCGAATTTTCAACTAAGACTCACATCCAAACTAAACAGCGTTGTCGATCAACAACTGATGAAAACAAAACGGTGCCAACATCACACCCGTTTTCAGTATTTTTTAAAACCAATTTGCTGCCAGTTTAATATAAAAAGGTGATTAAAAAGCAGTTTTATTAAACGGAAATGTGGCGGGTGGGAATTTGATGATCTACCGGTGGGGGAGTGGGGGGAACCACTTCTCCAGGGAGACTCTAGCCCATACAAGTTCTGAATCCAACTTTCACACACAATATGCGAGCGAGTGGTGTATTGTGTTGGAAGAGATCGGCTTCCAGATACTCCGCGCGGCAGCTGGAAACCACATGGTCAGAATCTAACAGCTCGGATTTTTCACAATATCAAGTCCACCCGCAATACTTATGTAAATAAATGATAATGTGCAGTGCACATACTTTCTCGCTCGTTTATATAGAAATTGAGATATTTATTTAAAACTCGTGTAAGATATATGAAACAGAATGGGGTAGGGGGGGGGGGGG
>CABEEJ010001729.1:108823-123316 GCA_901482245.1 Timema douglasi
CTCGGTCCCGGCACAGATTTATCTGATTACCAAACCCTTCCTTCACCTCTGACAAGACATCTTGTGAATGTGGGGAATGCCAGGCCTCCACCGTGGTTCGGATTCCACGTTAAACTGTAGGTTCTCCATTTCATCTCACAATCACCGTACCATTACACATTAGCGTAAGTGCGTATAACCCGAATGGGTAGTAAGACGCGGTGCTAATTATAATAATAATAATATAAAATGTATATATTTAAAGTTTTTTATATGTAACAGTACTACAACTTTGCGATGATAAGTTATTTATCTCAAAGATTTGCGGAGATAAGATCAAAATTGGGGATAACCGCTTATTTAAAATACCCTTTATGTCATTTGTCCAAGAAAATGAATTTTAATTAAAATCATTTGAACCTATTTTGAGGAAGTCAACTTTTTTTTATATTTTCACCCTGATGTAAACTACTCTTTATTGGTTAATATCTAATTCAAAAAAACGCCTCTAGGTAGCTCTATGAAAACTCTAGATACTAGATAACAAGTCTTAAAAGAGAAGCAGTAAAATGGTTTCGGCTCTAGGCTAAGATACAGACAAACACAGAGGGCATATCGCGAAAAACACTTTCTGATTCAGGGAAGGTGATGAGAAACGTCGATATCCATCAAATTATCAAATTCGAGTTTTGTTTTTTTACGATAACTATACTGTTTTCGCTCCGAGGGGTCGCGAGAAAGTAAAAAATAACAACTTACACACACGCACGAAGCACGGTGTTAAAATTTACTCCATTGATACGCAAAACAGGACTGGTTAAAGAATAGTAAGGGCTTGAGAACACTTCTTATCTGTAAAAACCTTTCTAACAATTTCTGAAACGCGCAATATTTTATTTTCGCTCTTTGAATCCAAGGTTTTGATTCTATTCACACAATAATAAGAAGAAGATGAATACGACGAAGAGGGACGAAAAAAAAGGAGCAGAGGGATTCCTATGTTCCTTTCGCTTTCCCCACTTGCAAAACTGATTTCCATAACAAATGCCAGCCAGGCAGCCAACAGTCGGGATGGAAATGGAAGGGGGGGGGGGAGCAGGGCTTAAGAGGGGAGGAGGCTGCAAGACATCTGAGTAGTTGGGGTACATTGAGATTCAAGAGAGCAGCGATAAGGCTGGCTGACTAGGGAGCTGACGCCGCAATCCCTTAGCCTTCCTCACGGAAAAAAAAGGGGGAGGGATTCTTCGGCCCGAAACTCAAAAAACTACTAGACTACAAGAGTCGCAGGCTACAGAGCCAAGCTGAAATGGTCCCTTAAATGGCTTGGCTCACACCCCAAGATATTATTTCCTTCAGCACCCAAATATGACGCCATATTGTGCATTCCAATTCTCCAAGGTTTATGATGACTTCATATTTTCTGCCACTTCTTCCGTAAGGTTTTTTTTTCCTTTGTTTGATTTGACACATTACTAATTAAAATACTCGAGATTATGGAATATTGTTTTTGATAAAGAAGCATTATTATTACTTTTATTATAGATTTAACAACGATAGGACTGATACAAAAGGTACCATAAATTACATTATTACTATAGGAATTCAACCAATTTAATTGTTTATCTTTTACAATATAATTAAATATAAATCAATAAATGCCATGGCTAATTAAATTCAACTAAAACTAATTAAATTAAATTTTAAAATAACTATTCTAAGATAAAAAATCTATTAGATAAATATACTCTGAAAATTGGTTGAATTGCACATCCAAGAGGTCAGGGCATGGGCCCGATAGGGTGCAATTGATATAGTTTCCCTTAAAATATGTTTCCCACTATCTCTTTAGATGAACGCTGGTGCAGTTAGTCAAACTTACTTTCTTTATTTTGTTACCTTAAATTGTGTATCTCAAACCCTTAATATTTAGTGCAGCATAAACATCAAAAATAATGAAAATGTATTTAATATATAATAGTTTTACTCTCCCGATGTTTGATTATTAAAATATACTAGTAAGCAATGTTTTATATTTGCAGGTTTATTTTATGGATTTAATTTATAGAAAATTTATATTGGAATTGACGCAGTTTCGAATTATTTCTTCCAATTTCCAAACTTTCTTTGAAATATAGTTAAGTCCCAATTATTCAAAATCAAAACATTGGATTTTGTCGGAATAGGGAATGGCGAGTTTTCCTGAATTAATCTACTTGAAAAGTAATGCTTCAAAAACTTACACTTGACCATCGAAAGAAAAAAAAATCCTTAAAGTAGCTTCCCGTGAAAGTTTATAAAATCTTAATTACTTTTTAAACAAATCCATTTCAAATATTAAAATATAAAAAAAGATCTGATTCAAAGAAACGTTTATTGAAAAACTTCGCAATTAATATTTTATTGGAGGTTTTTACGTGGGTTCATTTGGTAAAAAAAATTGATCTTGAATAAAAGTGACTTTTTTTCTTAAATTAAATATGTAGACTGAATAAATTTAAAAATAATCAAATCCACTCCAGTAGGAACTCAAATTCAAGACAAGCAAATTCGGCTGCACTAAAATTTGATTCCTACCCAATTAGTGTAAATACGCGTAAAGTTTGGACAGTTAGTGAAAATCAAGAATAAGAAAAAAAAAAACAGATATTTAATTTGTATTATTTATTTATTTGTAGGTTATGACTAAAGGGTAATTATCGAACCAAGTTTCGAACATCCTGAGACATTTTGGAGTAGAACTAACTGATGTGGAGTCGCTCTAATATTAATTATATATGGACTAGGTAGAAGAAGTACCCGGCTTTGCCCGAGGTAACAGTGCAATTAATTGCGTGGTTTCCCTGGAGAACGCTTTTCTTTTCTTCGAATATAAATTTTAAAAATCTTCATTTTATTTCTTACGATCCAGTTACTAATGAATTTAAAAAATAAACCAAATAAAAAAATTAAAATTCCAGCTTCAAGGTTCAAAAGTTTGTGTACAGGAGCTACTAAATTTAAAATTTCAGCCCTGCGTGCAGAAGATATCGCACAATGCTCTTGACAGACAGACAAACCCTTCATTTTATTAATATATAAGAAGCTGTATGATAAATGCAAAATGTTATAGAAAATACACATAAACAAGTACGAATACAAGTAATTTAAGATTAATGCTTCGGTGTTCGCATGGTTTAAGGCGTCACTCTCATAAGAGGTTGTCGATAACGGAGAGATAGTGGGGTTGGAATCCCGGTCAGATGTACTGAAGATTTTTTTCCCACTATATTGTTTTCCACCCTACTTCTACTAAAATTGCGGGTAAACTTCTTCAAAATTAAACCTTCCTCATCCGTAACTCTTTAGAGTAATTAGTTTGGATGCGAAGTATAATATCGAATGGGCAGTAAGGTGCGATGACGAACAACAAAAAGTAATATGAGCTATAGGAGTGAGAATGGAGTGTGTCCAGGGACACCCTAATTTAAAAAAAAAGTAAACCATATTTGTACTTTGATTTAATCGCATGACACGCTATTTGAGTTTTAAAATATAGAATGTAGGCCTATATATTATGCATTAAACGCCGAATTGAGTTACATAAAATATTTAGAATGTTGTAGAAATGAATGTACACAAAGAGAGAGATCTTTCTGGAGTATAAAAAACAAACTAACAAATACAACTACCCCACTCATGATTTTATTCATAAAGCATTAATGTCCTTAGTTTTTTTGAGTAGAACGTCTTACTACCCGTTCGGGTTATACGCTTATGTACTAACTACGCTAATGGTTTTATGGATTAAGAAGGCTATATTTAGAGGAAGTGTACCAGAATTTTCTTGGAGAGTGAAAACTAGTAGTTTTAGAAGAAGAAAAAGCTCAGTAGACCTACACCCGACCGAGATTCAAACCCCGATCTCCCTGTCATCAGCAGTTTAGTCTAACAAGAGAGTGACGCCTTAGACCATACAGACAGGTGTCCTAAACAGTTGATTACGATATGACTGAGGAGTTAATGACACAAAGTGAACGGTTGCCTCTTAAGGCTAGGAAGATGGAAAAACTAGAGATGGGTTGTTCGAATCCTCGATTCGTTGAATCCTGTGGTACTCGAGATTCGCAGGAAAAAAAAGCATCTCGAATACAATAATTCTAATAGAAACCTTGACTTGATGTAACAATTTTAATTAATTGATAAAAGTAATTACATAGACTTGTATAATTTTGGAGAGTATCAAAATCACACCAACAAAATAAAGAACAAAATTTTACTAATATATTAATTTACTAAAAAAAGGAGTGTTTTCTTTGTTGTTTGTGACGTAATATAAATGACAAAAAAAATTATTTGTCAGTGGTACTAAACCTCAAATAACTTTTTTATAAATTCAATTTTAAATATTTTAACTTTAAAATTATTTTTAAGGATTCGATCTCGAAATAAAATTTAAGATTCGGATTCGAGAAGTGTAGGATTCTGCCTGTCTCTCTCTAAAAAAAAAGCCTTAATCTACTTTGGTTATGGGTTATCTCATTAAGTTCAATCCTCGGTGCCGGCACATATTTATCTGACTACCAAACACTTCCTTCACCTCTGACAAGACGTATATTAATCACAACTTGTGAATGTGGGGAATACCAGGCTTCCACCGTGGTTCGGATCCCACGTTAAACTGTAGATCCTCCATTTCATCTCACAATCACACTACCATTACACATTAGCGTAAATGTGTATAACCCGAACGGGTAGTAAGGCACGGTGCTAATAATAATAATTTATTAAGTGCGTATTTTTAAAGTAAACTTTAGTTATTGGTTCAAATCAACGCATAGTTTTGGTTAAGCTTTATTTTATTTTGATTGATGAATACTTAATAAGTTAATGTTCTATATACTTTAAATTGTTACTCCTTAACCCCTACCGTGCCCCGCTTTTCCCTTTGCCTCGGGATTATTTAGTCCGTATTATAACACACCCTAATGAACTGTGCTTATCACATCTATAACCCTCACCTCGCGCTAACGGGTGGGTGGGTGGGTGACGCACCCCAGCACCGTTGGATCCGATTTGACAAGCTGTTAACATCATAACGCAGTCGGGGACCACTCAAAGAGCAATAACCCCACGGGCAATAGCTCTCTCTCTCTCTCTCTCTCTCTCCCAAGAATCGATACGAACCCCGGACCTCTCTGCCAGCTCCACCCAAGTTACACGGAGTCCACTCCTCCCCGGTTTCCCAAGAAGTATTTTTCACTATTTCTATTTTGAAGAAGAAAATCCTTCAACCTCTCTTTAAAAAAAAAAAAAAAAGTTATCAAAGTTAAAAAAAATAAGTGTAGCTACTATAAATAATTCGGGCTAGTTTTGTTCTGTAACAGTGATAATTCGTACCGGCCCGCGAAATCTTTTATTTAAACAAACTTTTAATACAAAACTCGAAAAAGTTAGATCTTTTATTTTCCTTTTTTTTTACTATGTTCCATGTTTTCCTCACATTTTATTTTTTTTCCAGTTGAATTTTCCTCTTTGATTAATTTAATTTCCTTGTTAGTGTTAGCGGGTCGTTTTCGTGCCGCCTTCATTAGCCCCCCTCCCCCTTTCCACCATTTTCTTTCTCAACTCCGTGGAATTCTTTAGTGATCTCGAGACATGGTATAGACGTCACCAAAAGTCCCTGAAGAGCCACGGAGAAAAGAAGTGGATCTAGTGGGAGACAAAAGTTATTACAGTTTCCCTTTGATTTGATTTATGAATGGTAATGTTCTAAACTTTAAGCAAATGTTTTTTTTATTAGTTTGTTTGTTTGTTATCCCCGCGTTTCAGTATCCGTTCGGATTGCACACATACATTAATTACGCAATAGGGGTAGGAAAAAATAAGGTATGAGTTTCGAAGAAATACCCCCGTATTTTCACGGATAGAGACTGGGAAACCATTTGATCAAATAAATAATCGGTAAACCCGACCGGGATTCGAATACGGATCTCCCCGTCACCGAATACCAAGTCCATAACGAAAGTGATGGGTTGGACCAACGATCACCAACCTACGGTCACCAACTGATTTTCTATGACCAGCAAAATATTTAGTAAACAAACAATTATATTCATAAAAATATAGTAATATGACGCCTTAGCTCAGTCGGTAGCCTGTCAGTATACTGAGATAAGGGTCTCAGATTCGATTCCTGGTATAGCTACTTTTTTTAAAATGTGGGTTTCCCCTTTCACACTGATGGATTAACGTCCGGGGGGCTAGGTGTTGTGTCTGTTCTAGACTTAATTTAATGAATAAGTCGTTTCCTGATATAATCAGTCGGTTTAGAAAGTGCAAGTTAAATACCTGAAAAAAATGAAAAATATAATAAAACCAATTACTATATGAAAAATATATAATTGAATTGTTTTGCTCGATATTTTTTTAACCTAAATGGGCCGCGATATCAAAAAGGTTGTCGACCTTCAGGCTATACGATTCGACAAACGATGCCTTTTTTTTTTGCAAAGTAGTCGGACGAATTTTGCAAACCATAAGTGGCCTTAAAGTTTGTCAGACATTAAATAATATAATATATAATATTTAGCACCGCGTCTTACTACCCGTTCGGGTTATACGCACTTACGATAATGTGTAATGGTAGGGTGATTGTGATATGAAATGGAGGACCTACAGTTACCGAACCACGGTGGAGGCCTGGCATTCCCCACATTCACAAAATGTCTTGTCAGAGGTGAAGGAAGGGTTTGGCAATCAGATAAATCCGTGCCGGGACCGAGGAGTGAGCCCCGGACCCAAGAGCAGAAGTCCGACACCTTGCCCCTAGACCACCAGGTCACCGATACTATGATAGTAAATTGCATATGGAACCCTACCCTGTCAGCCCCAACTAAAACCAACCAAAAATATATTTCAACAAGGGTAGGATATTTTTTTTATCTTAAATAATTTCACTCCTCATTCCATTGTTCATTGTTTATTCCTCATTCTTAGGCAGCCATGTCCTTTCAATCATCTTAGCCTACATGTATTTTTTTTATTTCATTAGTTTTTATATTTTTATTTCTGAAAATAAAGTTAATAACTGCTTTAAACCACAAATATAATATTTTTAATTATTTTACAATTTCAGAGTCTTGATGGAAATTGGTACCCATAGTTCTTTAAAAAGGGTCGTCATTCCTACTATATTTATATTTATTATTTTAATCGCGTCTCACTACCTGTTCAAGTTATACACAAACTCGCTTTGCTCGTTGAGGCTTAGTCCCCAAACCACTGGTGAGTTTTGTTTGCAAGTGGATGTAAACTAATGTAGTTCCAGAGCCGTTTTTTGATAGGTCTTACCGTTTAGCCACAAGAAACCTCCAATAAAGGTCCGCACTGACTTTAAAGTAGCTCCGCCATTCTGAAATTTTTACGGGGGTTATACATTTTTTTAAAAACCTTTTTAGAATTTTCCCGTCTGTTACAGGCTAGAAGCTATAGGTTTGTCAAATTTCAAGTTTCTAGCTCATCTGGAAGTGGGTAAATATTAATGTCAGTGAGTGAGTCAGCCGTGTGGCTTTATAGTAGTATAAGGTACTTTTTTTTACGCTAACGTGCTAGGGGTGAGAAAGGTTTAATTTAGAGAAAGTGTATCCACATGCGTGAAGGTAGAGGGTAAAGCCACTTAGGCAAATACATCCCAAGTACACCAGACCGGGATTCGAACCCTGACACCTCCGTCATCCGCAGTCCAATAGATTATGAAAGTGACGCTTTGGGGCTTACACCATTCGACTACCGAAGAGGGTCCTATTATATATAATAAGACACTGCATAGCAAAACCAACTATCCGCCATCAAATTTAAAAAACCATTAAAACATATATTAGACTACCGGAATATATATATATATATATATATATATCAGTAAAAAAAATAGGTCGTCGAGGGAGAGAGAAAGGGGTTGTGGAAAGAGGACATTAAGAGCAGCAAGACGCGCAAAGCACACAAAGCCATTAAAAGCACGCGGTGGTAGAAGAAGTCAATGCGAGGCGGATGTGAATGAAGTGAACTCGGCGGCCGCAACACGGAGCGTCATTTCGTGTTGGTTGAAAATACACAAGTGGGAGGAGAAAATCTAAACATTTACTTAGAAATGGGAGTCTCCACCCCTATTTCCTCAGGGTGTTTAATGCACACTTTCCAAAACACGAAGATTATCACAGTAAACTACTTACAAACAAACTTAACACAGGAATGTTGAGTCTAACCCTGGAAACACTCCGTTGAGACTTTCGCAATATGGGTCTACTAATTAAATAACAGATAAATAGTTAGGAAAAAATACAAGTGTACAGTTTACAAATTAAAAGTGAATACTTTACAAATTTTGTAAATATAAAGGTTTTCATGAGGAAAATAACTTTAATTTATTTTATTTTATTTTAAGGTGGAATGGAAGGGGATGCAAGAAAAGGCAAAACTTTTTTTCTTCTAAAATAAATAAAATATTTCCTCAGTACAAACATATAATTTTTTTTTTCACATGATGATAGCAACAGTTGTTGAATATTTGTCATGATTATAGCGGCATTTTATAAGAAGATATAAAGTTGTCACTAAATTCCAGGACACCATCGACAGATATTTAAAAAAAAAACTGTTGCGATCACCATGGGAATAAAATTAAATTCTATGTTTGTATTGGAGCAATATTTGATTTATTTTGGCCAAAAATGTTTTTCCATAAAAACTGCAAAAACACTGACTTTCTCTTGTTTCCCCTTCCATCCCACCTTAGTAAATGTTCAAGTTACACGCAGGGTTTGAATTGTAAAATAGGTTAGCACCTTGAACGTATTTGCAAGTCAGTTGTTTTATTTACTTGAGAATTTCACCCCCCCCCCATTTTTTAAATATCATAAGTTACCACACATCAAGATTCTTTTAAGTTATTGTTCTTTTCTAGTATTTAATTAGGTAATATATGTCCCTGTGTAAATGTGTTATAAAACAAGCCGTGTACAACCATGTCAAGTTAAGACTGACATATGTATTCGACGCATTTTGTTAACACCGACAAACAAAATCTCTCACTTTTGTTTGCATTTTTAAGTGTAAAATCAGTCCAGAATTTAAATTCCCAGACTTTTTTTTATTACTTTTATTAAACTCGCTGACATTTACCTGTTTTACTTGACATCAAAGAGTTCACTGACTTTTTCAGATTTTTCCTGTCTGTAGCCACCATATTTTAAACCGCGCCTTACTACCCGTTTGGTTTATATGCTTATGTACTAATTACACTAATGATTTTAAGGATTGTGAAGGTTATATTTAGAGGAAGTGAATGTGCATTTGAGGAGAATGTAAAACCATTTTGGAAAAACCCTCTCAATAGACCCAAATGATATTCGAACCCCAATCTTCCCGTCATCAGCAGGCCAGTTCGACAAGTGTGTCGCCTTAGACCATTCGGCCACTGAAGCAGGTTACTGACTAGCCCATTGAAAGTAGACTAGTAAAGAAATTCAACTATGTGCTGAGACTTGTAGAAAATACTCTTTGATTTACAAGTCACTTTATGAGAAAAAAAAAATTATAAGAGAAACACTTATAGATTATTGTAAAATTTCTTTGTTTCCATAAGATTTTACGTGTAGCTTGTGAAATATAATTTTCAGATTTCTTGCAAGATACAAGTGAATTATCTTGTAGATTGTATACTTAAAGCTTTATGAACCAGGCCCCAGGGCGATCCCCTTTACAAATGGCAGGTAAGAGGCGGATTCGGAAAGTAAGTACCATTTGGCTATTAAAAAAATATGTATAGTTTATTTTTAAACAATTTTATTACTACAATAAAGGACATACCTTAAACTATTTCACCACATAGGCCCGTATGCAAGGACGATACTGAGCACGGCCAGAGTACAGGCTGAGCACTAGCAGAGCACGAGGCCTGTCGTGAAAACAGGTGTCTCGATCGTCTATGTGCGCAGCACCATGTTGTGGAAATATCCTCCGAGTACGGGCAGAGTATAGCCTGAGCCAGGCCGGGACCAGGCTTTAGCGAGACTCAAGATATTGCATCATAGATCGTACTAGTACGAGGCTCATACTCTGCCTGTACTCTGGCTGTGCTCAGCATCGTCCTTGAATACGGGCCATAGTTTCCACCAATATCAAGGCATTTGTCGTAGCGCGGCACCAATTTCTGAATACCCTCTTCATAAAATGAAGCCACCTATGAAGACAGCCAATGCTGCACAGCTCTTTTGACGTCGTCATCATCATCATCATCATCATCATCGTCGTCTTAGCGGGGATCGGAAAGGAACCTCTTCAAATGCAAGAAAAGGTGAACGTCACTAGTCGCTAAGTCTAGGCTGTAGGGGGAGGTGTGCGGCCTCGCCTTATCGTGGGGCAACCACAACACAGCGACTGATAATCATGCCTCGCCTTTTGTTTTTGAATCGCCTGACGCAATTTCTTCAAGGTATTCACAATAGGATACAGCATTTATTGTTGTGTGCCATGCCATTAAATCAACAAGCAAAACTCCCTTTTTATTAAAAAAAACTGTGGACTTTATCTTCCGGGTTGAAATGGTTTGCCTGAATTTTTGCTTTTTTGGAGATGTAGTGTGCCTCCACTCGATGGACTACTGTTTTGATTCCGGCATAAGGTGAGACGCCCACGTCTCATCACCAGTGACGATGTGGCTTATAAAAACATCAACTTCCTCACTGTATCGCATGAGAAAAATCAAAGCACTGCCAAGTCGATTGTTTTTGAGCACCCCAGAGAGCAATTTTGTCACCCAGCGTGAGCATAGCTTCCGATATTTTAAATTATCTGTCCAATTTCATATAGAACAGGTTTTTTTAAATTTGTGGAAATTCACAAGAAAGTGCCAAACTCGTAAACCGTCTGCTCTCGCGAATTTTTTCGTTGATTTACGGCACCAAAATCATCATTAATGGCATATGACCGCCCGGTCGTATCTTTGTCAACATTGTCCGGAATTTAACCAGAATCTTCTAGATTCGTGGTCAACCGCTAAAACACAAGGAAATTGTTTCTACTACTTAGTTCAGTCAAAAGCGCATTTGTGCACTAAGTTATGATTCCTGTGTATGAGTCCTGGTACGGTCGTAACATTGATCATCGGTAAAATTGTAGATTACATTTTCACGGTGATGGGTGTACGGAGAGTTCGAGGGTATGTATTTGTGCTACTGGAAGCATAAAGCCACAACCGGGTCGCTGGCGACTGTGATATCGACGATAGCTCTTAGTAGCCGATAATAGCCATACGTTCATCACATACTCTGTCTTAAAATATGAGCGAAGAATGACCCTGAGCACGGGACGATTCCTTGATGGTTAAATGGTAGAGCATTAGCGCGCTAATCCATGAGTCCAGAGTTCGATTCCCTTGCCTAGGTATTATTTTTCAATCCATTCGAATATAAGTAGTTAGTTTAAACTGTATCTTTTCAATTTGTGAGCGAACACTCTAAATATAGCTCGCTTGCCAAGGAAAACAAAGATGTAGTCAAGTATAATTTAAAACATGGAGAGAATGTTACCGAGTCAATCCGCTTATTATTCATAAGCTTCTCTCTACTTAGCATCTTTAAAAATTAATTACCGACCAAAGAAATCATTTTACGTTGAGCTAACTTAAAATGTAATTTGTTTTAGTAAATAAGTAGTCTTATTATCTTATTTTTCCATAAGCCCTACAGACAATATGAGCTCACTCCGCCATTATTAAAGTAAAAACCGAAAAAAGGACATATTTTTAGTTATTTCCTCGTGTACCTAGTGGTATAGGAAACATCGTATGAATATTCAAAGAGGCGCTGGCATCGCATGCATGCGAGCAATAAAAATAAAACAAGGGGAAGGGAGGGGTGGAAGTAGGATAAAAAAAATCTACCTTTAGACCGAGAATCAAAGTAGGGGGCTACCGAATCAAGGGAGGTAGACACGACATGGCGATTTGTAAAGATGAAAGCTCCCTACCTACCCCCGGCAATGTTGGCACAACTGAATGGGCCGTGTCCAAATATAGGACAATGATCGTGCGGAGACGAGGAGACTATCCACGCTAGCCTCCCTTCCTTTAGTAGCAAGGGGTGGAGAAGATCGTACAGCCCGTTTCAATAGCAGCGTGGACACGTGCGTCAGATAGGGCGCCAGGGGAGGATCGAGTTGTCCAGGAGAACATCGTGTTGTAGTCAATGGGTAAGAGAGCTAAGGAGTTGTTCACACTGGTGAGAGTCATAATTGTGTCTGGTCTTAAAATACTTAAGTTGGAACGTAGCGTTCCTCACTGAGACATTGCCATGTCCTCTTCAATATTTCATTCATTAATGTGTAAATTCCTATATCCCGGGCGGGTATTAAGAAAGACTAGGAAACAGACAATTCCTTTAAGGACTTGACTATTTATTACGGCACGACAAATCAAGATAGGATTTCCCATTTAAGTGGTACTGATGGGGGTTTTTTCTTGTGAATTTTAAAGATTTAAAATTTAAACAAAAAACCACAAATTCTTAAATAATTTTAAAAATAGTCTTAAAGTATCACGACACTATTTTTTTTATAAATTGAAGTAGTATTTTTGTTTTTATGTTGTTATTATGTTGTTGTTGTTATGTTTTTTATAAATCGTTTACCACTCAGGTTATTTGGTTTATTCATGATAATGGTCTGTAGATATCTTCCTGCCAGAATGTAGATTAAAAAAAGTCCGTGGCAGAATGTCTATCTAGAATAGAAAACAAGAAAAACGGTAATTTTTAAAAAGCAAGTTAATGTTGTCCAAGCGCAAATTAGTAGAGTGTGTGTGTAAACTCTTCATAGGAAGAGGGGAAATGTTATAAGCCCATAGGCAAGAGGCCTCGAAGGGTGAACTACTAATTTTTCTTCCTTCTATTTATAGCTTGTAGATTGGTATCTAAGTGTGTTGTGCTTAGAAGAGTCAAGTTAAGTTGCAAGCGCAACCCACCTCGCCAAATAGTTTTGAAATCACCAAATATTATTATTATTATTAGCACCGCGTCTTACTACCCATTCAGGTTATACGCACTTACGCTAATGTACAATGGTAGGGTGATTGTGAGATGAAATGAAGGACCTACAGTTTAACGTGGAATCCAAACCACGATGGAGGCCTGGCATTCCCCACATTCACAGGATGTCTTGTCAGAGGTGAAGGAAGGGTTTGGTGATCAGATAAATCTGTGCCGGGACCGAGGATTGAAGCCCGGCCGCCAGCATAGAAGTCTGACACCTTACCCCTAGGCCGCCAGGTCACCCTAAACCACCAAGTAGGCAACGTCATTAACACACAGGTTTAGTTTTCTTTAAAAAAATTGTTCGTGATATTGCCACACTACACGATCAACAGCGGCCTTTCCGAATCGCATAATTTTACCGGGAGCCTAGTTCACACGTGATTGAAAAGTTTAAATTTCCCACCCTTCCAAAGAAAATTAATCAAATGGACACACAGATAGGCTGCAATCCGGATAACCCACCCACGAATTAAATAAAATATACTCTATTTTACGAGATCATTGCATCACTCGATGTTAGGTTGTTCCGCATAACTTTCATGTTGTAGTCATCGAACAATTTGTTTTGCCAAGATAAATATCAAATTTCCTTCACTTTTCCTAAGTGAATTTCTAGCTTTTCCATTAACTATAAATTACAAATATTAAATTTAGATCACAACTTAATGTAGTAATATTTTTAAGCACATACACATTCTGAAATTGTGTCAGTTTATGGCGGGCTTAAAAGGATTTCGATGAGATCTTAACATTTGAGACATTAAAAGATCACCTTACAATAGTGCAATTTAAAATTCTTTTGATAAACATTAATTTTTTTATATTCTGAAAATTGAAACCTGGACACGGGAATCGAACCCGGGACCTTTGGCTTAGTACGTCACTGCTCTACCATTGAGCTATCCAGGATTCGTCCTCGTATCCAGGGTCATTCTTCACTCATATTTTAAGGCAGAGAGTCTGTGATGGACGTGCGGAAATCGTCGACTACAAATGTGTGATTTTATTAAGATCACGAGTTATCAGATAACGCAGCCACCTTCGACTCGGTAGTTGGCTTATTACTGCTACATGTACAATTATTATTGTTATTATTATTTTTTGGGATGCATCTTATTAAGAATCAAATAGCCGAAGCTATTATGTATGCATTTAGTGACGGATCACTCCACACAGATATAATTTTTTTAGTTTATTAATTTTGTCCTATATTGTAATCAAATTAACACGCATGCGCATAAACATGATTAAATTCTGGCTGAAGACGAGTGCCAGAGGAGCGGAAAGACGATACAACAATCACATGTTGATTTGATAAATAGACTTTAGAATGATCAACAGGGGCAACTGTATTAAACAAGATTAGTGGTGAGTAATAACTGGAAGGAAAATTTCATTTTCTGACAATTGTAAATAATAGTCGAGTCTTTTTTTTTTTTCTTAATTTTTT